>UFQX01000389.1:310674-323878 GCA_900497675.1 Arapaima gigas | reverse complement strand
CCCCCCCCCCCCCCGACTGCCACAGTTCTCATGCTTCTGGGACAGCAGGTTGTCACCTTATCCTTGGATTGACTCGGTGAAGTGTCTCCATTCCCAACCGATCTTAAGTGTCCAAAGGTAAATGACAGAGGGTATGAAGAAGATTCCTTCACGTCCCCCTGGATGACAGCAGTGGGTGTATAAGCACAGGGCGGACAAGGACGTAAATATTGTTCCCTAGACACCTACATCTGTCTGAGTCACGTGGGCCTCTGAGGCAGTTGTGTCAGATGCCATTTGTATCCTGCCCTCCTTCACCCTCCTTTACCCTCCTCCACCCTCCTTTACTCTTCTTCACCCTCCTTTACCCTCCTTCACCCTCCTTTACCCTCCTTCACCCTCATTTACTCTTCTTCACCCTCATTTACTCTTCTTCACCCTCATTTACCCTCCTCCACCCTCCTTTACCCTCCTCCACCCTCCTTTACTCTTCTTCACCCTCCAACACTTTCTCATTTCATTTGGAAAGTTATTCTTCACATTGCGATTTCGGGGAAATCACGACGCCTTCCACAGTAAATGCTGTCCTTGCCTTTTAACTACATCAAAACACATCAATACACCACTGAGATCATATCAAGCCTGAATTAACATCCTGTCCAGGGGAGAAATAAATTACACTTACTTCATTTGAGAAGTTTAACACCTTAAACGGAGCTTGTTTTTTACTTTGTTAACCTAATCCAGACCAGCGGGGGGGGGGGGTTCAGTGAAACGCACTGCTGCCTCGCGGTACCTCGGCTGCTTGGCTGTGACTTTGAACCTGGCTCAGTGTGTGTGTGGAGTTTTCATGCTTTCCCACAGGCCAAAGACGAGCTTCGGGTCAGCTGCTCGCTGTAAACAGCCCTTTGTGTGTGTGTGTCTGTGTATGACCATGCTGTGATGGACAAGAGTCCCACCGGGGGGTGGTTTCAAAGCTCAGTACCCTATGATTCCAGGATAGGCTCTGGACCACGGGACCCTGTTCAAGATCAAGCGGTTAGTGGATGAACAGGTACGCTAGTCCACACACTGTCCACAGCTACCTGTTGGCATTTCCTCCTGTTTCTGTCACTCCGGCCTCATGTGGTCCCCAAACGGTCCTTTCGCCACACCTGCCTCTTCTCTTGGCTCTCATTCACTGACCCACTCAAAGCAACTGGTCAGACGAGTTGCTGTTGGGAAAAGCCGCTGATCTCTGGACTCGTGGCTGCAGCTCAGCTACAGACATCATTTCAGAAATAACCTTCTGGGTCATTCAGATCAGCACCGCTTGTTTCTGTGTGACGGCAAAGAGCAGCCATGAAGCAGGACGCAGCCTCTTCATCACGCTCTTGTTCTGCGAGATCAAAGAGTCAGCAGCAGCTCTCAGTGGCACCAGCTGTCAGGTAGCAGTTGTCTGAGATGGTGAGGTGCAGTGGGCTGTTCCTTCATCCTCTTTCCCTGCCATTTCCCTCCATTCACTTTGTAAAGTACATCGCAAATAGTCCCCAGGGGGTCCTTGGGTATCTGCGTATTTATAACACCAAACCTCTCTTTGTCTGTTTGTTCTTTGTTTTTCAAGCCACAAACTTGAAATCTGGCACACAGGTGCTCCTCACCCCAGGTCAAATCACACACACATGCACACACACACACACACACACACCTTTTTCCTTTCCACTTCACTGAGTCTGTATTAAATGCAACCAGTTTAATGGTAAAACGGTTTGGTGATTATATAACATGTTATTACTTTTTACTTCCCCTTTTTGATCCAGGCACTGATCTCTGAAATCAAAGGTTTTCTTTTTGTCACAATATCCAAAATGAAATGTACATCCAGACACTTACTGAGGGTGACTGGCAGGACTGAAAGCCACGTCAACGCAAGTCTATGTGCAAAAGACACCGTCAGGTGGTTTTCAGAACATGCCGATTGTTTCCATTCTGCTGAAGATCGCCGTGTTTCTCATTGCTACATTTTAGGCCCCTTCTTACCCTTCAAGAACCACGGCTGTTTTTTAGCCACTTTCTGAAATGTACCTCTTTCGAACTCTCAACACCGCGTTCATTTGTATGACTGGCTGCACCACCGAATAATTTGTGGCTTGAACTTCTCCCAAGAGCTCCTCTTGTAAACACAAGCAGAGCCTTATAATTGAAACATTATCAGTTCATTAGATGGCAGTGAAAAAATCAGCATCTCTCCACCTGTGGGTGGGTGGGATGGGTGTTTTAGTTAGTCACGTAATCCCTGCCAGTTCATAATCTCTGTAGCTCGAGGGCCAGGGGGCTGAACAGCAGCCTCCCATAAGCAGAGTCCCACGGTACCCAGTACCCAGTACCCTTCCCACCCCCCCGTGGTGCTCAGCAGTGGGTGGGATGCCAACTGCCTGGCAGCAGCACAAACAGGCACAGTACACATCTCCTGCTTTGGATGCTGGAAAGTAGAAGACGGGGGGGGGGGGCAGCTGGTAATTACTAAATTGAGTTAAATGGAGAATATTAAAAAGCATCATGTACGTGAAGACAGTTACATCATTTGAAGAATCGTCCAGATAATAATGCAAGGAACAGTCATGAGGGCCACCCTGACGCTACAGTCTTTGGGGTTCAAGCCAAAAGAGGCGTTACCATGACAACACCGAACTGTAAATAGACTGCAGAAAACTGACCCTGTCAGGTCATTTCAATTTGCTTCTCCCACATTGACTGGGACATCCAATTTTACTTTTGGATCTCAACAGCTTCCTCGGTAACAACCAGTCTGATTGCATCCACTGTCTTATATGGAAGACTTGCTGAAATCACTGTGTGACATGAAACAAACATTTCCTATGCCACACTATGCACCTTGGGGGTCTTCCTTTCTGTCCAACCAGGGATTGCCCGATAAAGCCAAGGTGACCCCACGAAGCCTACAGTGAAATCACAGGTTTACGGGCCACTAGTACATCATTTAACAAATGCTTTGTTGTTTCTCACGGTCGTTTTAGGTTAGAAAGGTAGAGTTTGTCTCCTATAAAAAGGTTCAGTGCCAGGACCTATGGAGAGATGGCAACGCAGAGGGAATGAAGTTAATGAAACCTATTCAAATCAGTTCTCATTCACCACGTTTTTCAGCTCTGCCTGTTTGTCTTGCGGGGCTTAATATTACTGCAGTTTTCTGTCTTCCTCCTCTCCTCTCATCAGCCATGTCAGGGAAGACAAGGGGCGTCATCCTTATCTCCATACATTGTCTAACATGCACACATCACACTGGCAAGCTCAAGTCCAGACCAAGGGTGTTTGTTCACTTTCCGATCCGGTGGCTCTGGATGACATTGACATACTGCAGGAGCCTTTGTCTCATCTGAGAATCAGGCTGAGAGCCAAAGAGCACGACGACAGGTCTGTATGGAGCCACCAGAATAGTCGAGCACGCACACGAAGCCAGGCTGAGGTTAGAAAGGCTTGCTTTGCAGCTCCAAGTGAAGCACAATGGAAACCATTGAATTGGCTACTAACAGGGTTGAGATGCTTCAACAAACACATACAGACTGTTCTCAAGAGAGCAGATGTGGCCTGAGGGGCCCACGGTATGTAAAGCAGCAAAGCAAAATCCTGTCACCAGCAGTGAGAAAGGATATGCACTTTTGGAACCCATGATGTTTGATACTTCCAAACCAGACATGGCTTTCTTTAAATTATTGAAAATGTTTTGCAATTTAATGGTCTAGAGCTGAATAAAAGATGATGGGTTGAGATATATGAAAGACCTATGCTGACAGCGAGGGATGTTCCGCATGGATCTCCCAGACGGTGCGCATTTGCATCTCAGCGTTTCGCCGTAAAACCCAGCAGATGAGGTAATGAGGGTCTAAACACTTTATTTCATCTTCCACCCGACCGTCTACTAATACGACGTTCGCTGGCTGCGGCTCTTTGCTAATCACCTGCCTCATGACAAGCTGCACCAACAGAGGACCCCTCACAGGGGGCGGCGGCAGCTCGCGGGGGTGATGCGGGAGGCTAAACAACGTCGCGTGTGATCAACCAGCAAAATGCACTGAAGCTGCATGCATGTATCTGCAGCGGTTTTACCGCGGTAATGTTTCCCTCTAGGCGTATTTCTGCAGCTTACGTGTCTGCAGGTATTTTCACTGTCAAGAGGTTTTTTGTTTTTTTTAAAAGTGAGGCTGACTGCCTCCACCACTCAGGCATTCGGTGTTCGAGTCGTCTCTGGTCTTTACGTGCGTTGTTGTTGTTCTTTTTTTTAAACTGACAGTCAAGACTGTGACACAGTGATGGTTTGTTTAAAATTTTTTTTTTGGAAACCAGCATTGCAGACCACGAACAACAGGAAGGAGCTGGGGATTTGTAGTCGGGAAAGAAGTCGTGTGTTTCGAAACACCATCTGCAACAAACCACCTCGTCCCGTTGCCCGTGTAAACAGACGCTCTGTGGCCCTTTAGCGGAGCTGCTCACGGTGCCCTGGGGGTGACGGTGGCCTGGCTGAGGGGCTCCGGAGAAACACCGAAAAAAGGAGCTGAAGAGAAAGTCAAAAGCCAGCAGAGTCTGAACTCAAAGATTTCGAGGAACATTGTAGTCTATTATGAGAGTCCTTAAAGAATAACAGCTTCCAGCCAAAGTGCAATTATTCCCTTCACAGCAGAGAAAACTCTTCTGAATACTTGAATTTATCTACGTATTTATTTATTTTACAATTTGGACTTGCTTTTCCAACCCCCTCCCTGTACCGCCGCCCATCGATCATCTCCACACATAAAATCTAACTAAACCCTGCATCTAACTAAACCCTCACATCTTGACATCCATACAGCAGATGTAGCCCTAGATAATAATTGTTTGGACTTTTCTGTGATGTTTACGGTCTCGTGTTGGCTGCTGAGCGTGACAGTTACAGATGAACTGTGTTGAAGGAAGGTCGACAAAACAAACTTCTGTCCTCTTTGTTAAGTGGACGTTCAAAGCACTTCAGAAGTTCCTCTTCCCAGGCTGGTCTTTCTATGCCGCGCTGAAGTGTAACTTCTTAGCAGCAAAGTACACAAGTCAGAATTGTCTACACAAAGCAAATGAGCACGTTTGGACAAGTAAGCAGGGTACGGATTAGCGCATATCCTTCTCCTTTCATCGCAGTCTGCCTTCAGCCCCCCTGCAAAGAGACCCGTTCTTCTCCACGTCTTATATCTCGGCCCAAGTCGGCGATGAGCGGCGGCCAGAGTTATAACACGGGAATTGTGGGTCGGGACATTTTAACGTGTTATTGAGTAAGGAAATAGAAGAAGGCTGTGGGAGAAGTGACATACAGAAGAAAATAGAAATAGAGAAACAAGGGAACACTTTCCATTAACACAGAAACATCATTCCGCAGTATTCTCCCGGCGTCACGCCTCCAGACCCCTGCGCTTCATCGTTCGCTGGTCACCACATCACTGCTTCTCTCAGCGCTGCGGCACGTACGCGGTCGTCATCAACGGCACCGGCGCCCAAATCCAGTCCTCGGTCCCAGCGATGCCAGACAGAGTTTCACAGACACTCCAGAGATGCCAGAAATCCAGACACAGAAATCACTTTGTGATGTGGGGGGGGGGGGGGTTGAGATCATTGCATAATTACAGGGGAGATGGGAGCCATTCTGCCGGCACTCAGCAGGAATCCTCACAACGGCCCACAGTCCGCACCTAGTGTGTGTGCATGGCTGTTAAATCACTACACAGTTGCTGTGCTGGGAGGGTGAAGTGGAGCCACAAACTGCCTGCGTGGTTTTCGTGGTCAGGGACGGTACACCAGTTTCCTCTCTCCTTCCACGCTACATGTCTTTTGCTGTAACCATACCATGGGGGGAACATGTAAACAAGCAGCTCCAGTATTACGTACTGAGTGCTCTAGATATCGAGGCGGTAGAAAGTCACCCCCCCCCCCTTCAAAATCTTCGCCTCTGGTTGCCTTAAAGCACAAAAAAGGCAAGTAAAAGGAGACTGTTTTCAGTTTTACTTAAAAATTGCATCTTGCAACATTCAAGTAAAATAGAAAGCAGCGTATTTGGAAAAAATAAATATAAAAGTACAATAAGCGGGTTGGACAAGAGAAGAACAGCCAGCAGACTGTCGGCACCATCCTGCTCATTGACAGTCAGGAAAGGAACGAGCGCCTCTTCATCCGCTGGCAGCCGCGCTGTCCTGAGCCACGTGTGACACGGGCTCCCAGAACCAAAGCTGCTGATTCATGATGGTGGACTGAAGACCCTCCCATCCTCTGGAAATCAGAGCCCATTTCGGAACAGGTTATTAACACGAGGGATGTGCATTATTAACAAGGCTGGCAATAATTCAGGAGATCATCACTGGGGAGCAGATGCACATCTGAGGGAGAGGGGGAGCGGAGCTTCACAGCAACGGCCCCAAAGAGGATCTTCGAGGTTCCGCGAGGTGTGTAGCTGCTGCGGTTGCTGGTCCAGTCAGCAGCACTGCTGCCTCCCTGGCCTTCTTCGCTTCACATTCGAATCTCACTCAGTCTGCGTGGAGTTTGCGTGTTCTTCGTGCGGGTGCTCTGGTTTCCTCCCACAGTCCAAATGCATTCCGTTCAGGTCAACTGGTTTAATTGCCCTTTGTGTGTGTGCGTGTGTAAGAATGTTCTCGATGTGTTACTGTTGGTTTCAGCCGCCTGCAACGTGATAATTCATGCTTGGAGAAATTTAAATAAATCTATTTGAAGAAAATGGAAGAGCTCTGTGTTCCCAGCATCTCCTGAATGAATTTTTCAAAGCCTTTTGCGAAGAGAGACAGACACACTAAACCATCGCAGCGTCGCATGTGCGCGGTGCTTCCGTCCGTCACGGCGACACGGGGGAAACGGGAACCTTTCGCTTGGTGTCACACGTGGTGAGATGGGAAACCAGCAACCTAATGAAAGACCGCAGGAGGACATATATCCCGCACCTTCCAACAGTCAGGGACACATGATCTATTTGACAGCCGGGCTGTCAGGACCGTTAGAGAATTACTTGGGGGAAGTGGTGCATTATGGGAAACCAATATCATTTCGGAGAAGTGCCTCTCGGCCGTCCTGGGTGTGTTACTTAATTGAATAAATGGGAGGCGGCAGTAAAAGACGCAGAGGGATTTGCGAAACGGTGGCATTCGAACAGGAGGTGCACAGGTCACAGCAGCTCTCGACTCCGGTTCCTTCCTCACCCTGGCAAGAACCGAGCGAGCTGAAAGTGTGAATGACCCCGGAGCAGTAAACAGAGCACGAAACGTCTCGGGACCTTCCGACCACGGTCACGGCGAGGCCAGGAGAGGAGCCCCCCAAGATGGCCGCACCACGTCTGGTGCCCACGCTGTTTAGACCTTGTGGTGCATCGTCACCGTCATCGTCCTACACCGTTAAATAGAAATGTTCTAGAAAAAGGAAGAACTTGGAAGAAATGTGTGAGTAACAAGCACCCCGCTGTCGTGACAAGGCTATTTAAGCCCTTCCCGTCCACGGTGGGAGGACGACCCCGGATCAGAGAGCTGATCCTCTTCGGCTGTTTTTGTGAAAAAGACGAGTGTCTGGGCCCCCCCCCCCCTGCAAATCTGATTCCTGAAGCACATGACTCCTCAACATGCACATTATCCCCACAGCAAGGATGCTTTACTGTGAGCATCACTTCATCACGTTAATCTTCCACACTGTTTACACCCCACAGACCCCCCACGCGGTGTCCATCCTGCCTCCTTCCCCTGCAAACACCACAACATCTTGCCTGCGCAAACCTGCGAGTGTCGTTCATCACCGCCTCTGCGCTCCCGCCGACGGCGAGAAGAGCGGCAGACACACGGCCGCGGGTGGAAGAGGACAAACAACATTCTCCCCGTTCACTGTGTCGGTGAACACAAGGAGAGAGCGAGAGAAAGAGAGAGAGAGAGAGAGAGAGATCAGGCGAGGGAGGGGAGGCGAGGGGGGTTAAAAAGACGGCGTATCTGTTCATCAGTTGACCACATCCAGGGAGCAAGTGACACGGTGAGAGGCGGACGACCGCTGTTGTCGCAGGATGTGTTAATGACCGGCTGCTTTATGGAGATCTGAGGGGGACCCAGGCAGACGCCGTGGACCAGGATCTGCTGAGTTTTGCCACCATGGGGATGGGCCACCACCGCAGAGCCTCCCTGGCACTCACCTTGAACCTCGTGGCGCTTCTGTTTGCCGTTTCGGCGCTGACCACCAGCTACTGGTGTGAAGGCACACGCAAGGTGGTCAAACCCTTCTGCACGGGACCTGCGAAGCTCAAGCAGAGCTTCTGCATCAGATTCAACAGCTCCGACCTGAACGACAGCCGCCTGGTCCAATACGTCTGGGAAACCGGGGAGGACAAATTCCTCATGAGGAAGTTCCACACCGGCATCTGGTTCTCATGCGAGCAGAACGTCAACTTAATTGGTAAGAAGCGCAGGACGACACCAGACGCTCGTTCTCACCATCTGCAGGTTAACTCAGCTTCTGTCTGTCCGTCACTTTCCGGCACCAACTCATCCTCCGGACACTCGGCCGCTTCCGCATCCGCTCTCCTTAACTTAACTAACTGCTGCTTATTTTATTTCCTTGCACCTCATTAACTGTTTCCCACCAGAACTCAGGAATCGCTTTAGCAAACTTCTCCCTTTGTCTTTATGTTTATTTATTCATTGGTTTCTTTAGCTGGGGATCGTGCGTCCGGACACCAAACTGCCTCACCCAAAAGTGCCGGAATGAAAATTAATCCCATCAAACACTCGGCGGTGCTTCAGTAGTTCAGCCAATGAGCATCACTGGCATCAATGTGCGTTGAAACCTGTGAACCTAAAACATTCCGGCGAACGTCAGTAACGGTGCAGATGCTTGGCCAGCTGCTCCTGTGTGGGGTTTATGCACCTCAGCGCCTGTATAACACAAACCGTGAAATGCAGAACAAGGACCAGCAGGACGGGGTGAAGAGGCAGAACTTCAGTGAAAATGCCAACAGCAGGACAGCAGCAGATGTTGAGCTTCAGCAGCAGAACACGCGATGAGACCTGATCGCTGGCATTTTAAATGCATCTGTTTACAGAAAGAAAAGTTTTATTTTGAAAAGGTCAGGTTTTCACACAGTTGTGTTTATTATGTCTCATCTATCATATTTCACACCAATTCTCCTCCAGCCCTTTTAGATATTGGCTGCCCAAGAAACCTTGGCTTCGGTGTAAAATCCAGGTGCAGAAACGGTGTTTAATGACTTGTCTCTTCTCCTTCCAGGCGAAAACTGCAGAAGTTTTTTAAACATCACACCTTCTCACGAAAGAGGTATGTTGCCCCCCGCCGCTCACCCGTTCTGCACATCTTTGCTGAATGTCGAGTTCGTTGTGAAGACGAAGCTCTAGTGATGGGATCGAAAACACGAGCGGATTTCCACACGCAGCAGCTGCCCGTTTTCCTCCAGACTCGTCCAGACGACCTGCCGACAGGTCTCACGTTAACCGCCGTCGTCGGTCTGCGTCACCTCGGCCCCTCAGCAGCACGAGTCGCACCGGACCCCCGCTGCTCGGCGCACCCGGCAAACCAGCGTATTTCCTACCTACTGCAAACAATCGGCAAAACCAAAATAACTGAAACACGGGAAAACGTGCAGGTGCTGCGGCCTTCGTGATTCAACCGTCGTGCTGCACTTCCCGTGTGAGACAGGAGTGAGCTCTGGTGTGACACTGCTGGGATGTGACACTGTGATGTGACACTGCTGGGATGTGACACTGCTGCGATGTGACGCTGTAATGTGACACTGTTGGAATGTGATGCTGCGACGTGACACTGGGATGTGATGCTGCCGGGATGTGTGACACACTTGCCCAGAGGAACATGACATGTTGTATAGTTGTGTTACCCTGCAGTCGAGTGGTTTGTCCTCCTCCCCTCAGGACATGAGCACAGCGTCACGCGACGTCGCCCACGTGAGGGACGTGGGAGGCAGGAACGTTACGGTGGAGAAATGTGCCGCCGACGGGATGACGTCGCTGTTCTCCACGGGGGGCAGAACGGTCACACTCGTCTAATGTCATCACAGCAAACAGCAGTAAACATAATGTGGCTGCAAACGTGGCGTTAATTCAGAAACGTGTAGTTGTGAAGATGTGAGAAAAGCGACTGTGGAAATATTTCAGTCACAGTGTCACATCACAGTGTCGCATCCCAGTGTCACATCACAGTGTTACATCACAGTGTCACAACACAGTGTCACATAAAAGTGTCACATCACAGTGGCACATCGCAGTGGCACAACACAGTGTCACATCACAGTGTTACAACACAGTGGCACAACACAGTGGCACAACACAGTGTCACATCACAGTGTCACATCGCAGTGACACATCGCAGTGGCACATCGCAGTGGCACAACACAGTGGCACAACACAGAGCGACTGTGGAAATATTTCAGTTACAGTGTCACATCACAGTGTCACAAGACAGTGTCACATCACAGTGGCACAACATAGTGGCACAACACAGAGTCACATCACAGTGTGACATCCCAGTGTTACATCACAGTGTCACAACACAGTGTCACATCAAAGTGTCACATCACAGTGGCACATCACAGTGTCACATCGCAGTGGCACATCGCAGTGTCACAACACAGTGTCACATAAAAGTGTCACATCGCAGTGGCACATCGCAGTGGCACAAAACAGTGTCACAACACAGAGTCACATCACAGTGTCACATCCCAGTGTCACATCACAGTGTCACAACACAGTGGCACAACACAGTGGCACAACACAGTGTCACATCGCAGTGTCACATCGCAGTGACACATCGCAGTGGCACATCGCAGTGGCACAACACAGTGGCACAACACAGAGCGACTGTGGAAATATTTCAGTTACAGTGTCACATCACAGTGTCACAAGACAGTGTCACATCACAGTGGCACAACATAGTGGCACAACACAGAGTCACATCACAGTGTCACATCCCAGTGTTACATCACAGTGTCACAACACAGTGTCACATCAAAGTGTCACATCACAGTGGCACATCACAGTGTCACATCACAGTGGCACATCGCAGTGGCACATCGCAGTGGCACAACACAGTGGAACATCGCAGTGGAACAACACAGTGTCACAACACAGAGTCACATCACAGTGTCACATCCCAGTGTTACATCACAGTGTCACAACACAGTGTCACATCAAAGTGTCACATCACAGTGGAACATCGCAGTGTCACATCACAGTGGCACATCGCAGTGGCACAACACAGTGTCACAACACAGAGTCACATCAAAGTGTCACATCACAGTGTCACAACACAGTGTCACATCAAAGTGTCACAACACGGAGTCACAACACGGAGTCACAACACAGTGTCACAACACAGTGTCACAGCACAGTGTCACATCGCAGTGTCACATCGCAGTGTCACATCGCAGCGTCACATCACAGTGGCACAACACNCACAGTGGAACATCGCAGTGTCACATCACAGTGGCACATCGCAGTGGCACAACACAGTGTCACAACACAGAGTCACATCAAAGTGTCACATCACAGTGTCACAACACAGTGTCACATCAAAGTGTCACAACACGGAGTCACAACACGGAGTCACAACACAGTGTCACATCGCAGTGTCACATCGCAGTGTCACATCGCAGCGTCACATCACAGTGGCACAACACAGTGTCACCTCGCAGTGTCACATCATAGGACGCTTCCCCTGTGATAAAGAATTAGCACCAGTATGAAACTGTACACTACCTGTAGGACTTCTGCCCCTTATTGACAATGTCATTCCTGGGCTCTCAAAGTACATAATATCTGTGAGCGTCACTGAGTTTATATTCAGATGCTCTGATTTATTCTGTTTGTTTATTTCCGACCGTTGTTATGGTTATGTTTAGTTGTTTTCGTCGTGTGTGGTGCACGTGAAGCCCTAACATGAAATAATCTTCGTCACCACCTTAGCATTGTGGTAGGTTTGCTGAAGCTGCCTCTTCTCAGGGCAGAAGAACAAGCGTATGTGACAGGAGACCTGCGGTGTCCTCAGAGATCAGAGGAGATTCTGTGCATCTGCTGCTCTTATTGTCGCGTGTTGCTGCCCATCATTCCTCACGAGGTCTATGTGACGTGAGGAAAAAACAGCCCTCAAACCCCGACACGACACCATAGTGATGGCGTTAGTAGAAACGAGGAAGATCATCATCAGGGTTCTATCTGGCTACTGTGAACCTTCCCTGACTTTTTATCGCATGTGTCGCATAAGTCACACGAGAACCTGTGGTTCTGTACCTGTCTGAAAGTAGTGGATGTTGTAGTGGGGGGGGGGGGGGTGAGGTGACACAGCAACTTTCTCACACTCCCTGTGTGGTGCTCCTCAGGGGTCCTGTGGCTGTGCATTGNTGTAGGGGGGGGGGGGGGGGTGACGTGACACAGCAACTTTCTCACACTCCCTGTGTGGTGCTCCTCAGGGGTCCTGTGGCTGTGCATTGTGGCCGAGAGCCTCTACATCATCCTGCTGTCCACCGGCGGGATCCTCATGTCAATAGAAGTTTGTTACTACAACAGCGTCATCGACGGCCTCAAGCTCAACGCCTTTGCTGCGATATTTACCGTGCTGTCAGGTAACGCGCCAGGGCATCACGTCACAGACATCAGCACGACATGCAACGGACACATAACCCACCGTATAGATGTGTAAACGTGGTAAAGATCATTTCCTTTTTCTTCATCTTCTGCTTCTCTGCAACAGAGGGACATTTGTCTGGCACAGTGTTTCCTCCAGATTCGCCGCAGCCTCAGCAGGTCCCTCGTCTGCCGCCCCCCCCTCAGTTAAAGCTGGGCTTCTGTGGGCCCTAATATTGTGCCCTGAATGTCCACAGCTTGACCGCGGTAAAGTGGTTACTGACCAGGGATGGCTGGACAGACAAAGAGCATAAGACACATCTGACATGTTTTCATATAATTTACTGCTCCGTTTTGTGACCATCTGTACTGACGGCCACATCTGAGCTTCAATTTAATGTCCACTTGAGCCAAATAGGGCATCTGGGGGCCCCTTTCACTCCCTCACCTGCTTCTGTGCTCTTTTGCTCCCCACCCCCAGGTAAGGTGTGTGTCAGTGAGTTTCCATCATTCGTCTGCTGGTGGACAGGTCCAGTTGACATGAACACTGAGCCATGATCAGTCACTCCACTGGGGGGGGGGGGGGA
>UFQX01000389.1:55842-310600 GCA_900497675.1 Arapaima gigas | reverse complement strand
TGGGGGGGGGGGGGGGACTTCCGCCTGTCATGATGCACCAGTCACACTTGACAGCAAGAAAAGGCCAGTTGGAACGGAGGTTCCTGCTGAGCCGTGATTTCGTTTGTCCTCTACTTGCCCTGCGCACATCAGGGACGGGAATTACTTATGATTTGAAGGGCAGAACACAGAGCGACGGCCGAAGGCAAGACGTGCAGAAGACAGGGAGACGGACATCTGCGCTCCTGTACAGGCCGACAACCGGGGCTTTAGGGGGTCCGTGCGTTTGCAGAGGGGTGGTGTTGTTTTCTGCTGTGGGATGAGACCCACGCAGATCGTCTCCCGCCACTTCTCGCACAAACGTACGCAAATGAGCGACACGTGAGGGTGGGAAGGAGCAAAGCTGGGCTCAGGGGGCTCAGCCACCGAAACCTCCACAGCCGCACTTTGAGGTTCCTGGAAAAAGGGCAATTTAACATAGAAACAAACAGTTGGCGCATTAAAGTAAATAAATGAGGTAAACGTTTTATTTAAATTTTAATAGCCTTAAGAAGCCTTAATGGGCTATAATGGGCTTCTAACATTACAATGTGGTACCGCCTGTAAAGACATTAACTTTGCTTCTGGGTGTAGAACTCAGTGCATGGATAACTCCGCAGGGGGTGGCTGATCTCTCACCTGAAGAGATCGTAAACCACAGTTCATAAGAGTGGCAGTTTTGCTGCTCGGCTGTGAACCGTGTGGGTCTCCATCAGGGGAAGTGTTTAAATAAGAACATTAGTTCTCTGGAGACACGTTCAGCTGAACATCTCCTCCTGAGCCTTTGAACTCGGAACTCCCGCCCCTCTTGAGCTGCTGCTAAAAGCTCTCACCGAGTCCTCAGAAGACTCACCTTAGTACTTTTTTCCACAATGAAACCGAATATCTTCTATTAGTACGCCGTCCGTGGGTTATTCTCTACTCTTATAAAGGTCACTTCTCCAAGGTCATATTCAAAACAACTGAGCAAATAAAATTCACACAATAGAAAATGATAGATGTTCAAAATCTTTGTTTCCTTTTCATGGTATTGTGGAAGCAACATCCACTAAACTTTTGTGCCGATGTGTTCATTTCTCCTGCGACAGACTGAAAAAACATCTCAGAGACGAAATTCCAACGCAAACAGTACTGGCGTAACAGTGCCGCCTCGTGGCGAATCCTAGTACCTACAGCTGCGCTCCTTCAAACGCCTCTAATTCCAACTCCGGAATCAGGAATCAAAAATGGTTTATTGTCCAACAGCCGTAAGCAGCAGCTAGACGAGGAGCACTAAGCTAAGATCCACCTGAACAGGGGGAAAGGAAAGTTAGGGAAGGAATAATAAAAAGATAACTGCAATACAGAAAGATTAAAGGTAAAAAGTGAATGCATGAACAATAAATACAATGTGTAGATAAGTAATAAATAAAGTAAAAAAAATACAGTCACATACCTGCACACGTGCCTGTACGCACCCATATACATGCACACACACACACACACACACACACACACACACGCACTGTGGGGGGTGTCTGGTTATGGGCAGGAGTGCTCGGGATCCGGCCTCAGATCGCTGAACTTCTGCTATAAGGTCAGAGCTGGAGCCATTAACCAAATGTTTCTGCTTTCAAAGCACCTTCTCCTCAGGTGCTGTTTGGAGAGCAGTGAGTGCAGGGCGGGCTAAATGTGTCCCGTCCTCTGTGCTGTGGACTGCAGGTCTGCTGGGGATGGTGGCTCACATGATGTTCACCACAGCCTTCCAGCTCACGGTCAGCCTGGGGCCTGAAGACTGGAAGCCACAGACCTGGGACTACAGCTGGTCCTACATGTAAGATAAATGGCTGCATTCTTGTCACTGCGTGACCTTGCAGACGTCCGGCTGTGTTTCCGAGCGTCGCGAAGCTTCGTAAAAAGATGGCAGCGTGCGTGACTCTTCTAAAGAAATACATTTATACACTGTTCAGGGCTTCTTTACTTGCTTCTCATTCATTTTTGCAGCAAATGACATCACACTTCTTTGGACTGTCTCTCGCCAGCCGCTCATTAAATGGACTAATTGAAATGAGCTCTATAAAGCAGAGCGCAGTTAAACAACTGTGATGCACTCCATTAATTCAGTACATTTCCAAAGGAAATAAAAGATAATTACCCGGCGGAAGACTAACACCAAGTGGACAACAGGGAGAAACAGGGGAAAAAGAGCTGAAAGGCACTTCGGCAGAGTTGGTCGTTCAGAAATGACCAAGTGACGATGTGACGGAACAGACAGCCATCGTTCTTCACATGACCCCCTGCAGCTTCGTCCGTCAGAACGAGACCTGCTGTCTGCACCATTTCTTTGTTCTGCATTTCAGGGTTATAACCTCAAAAAGAGGACTTTTTTCAGAAATCATCTAGAGTTACAGTAAAACATTATCGAGAAGCCAAGCGTAATGCGGGCGTTAGGAAGCAGACGTGTGCAGGCGCAAGATGACTAACTCTGTTTATTGTTGAAGGAAGTTCCAAAGACGTGGCCACAAAACGGCCGAGGGTCAAATCCGGTAGTCGGTATGGCACGAGCGAGATAACAAGGGATGAGGCGTAAACAGTAGTCAGACGAAAACACAGGTCGGTATCGGTTAAGGCACACAAGAGAAGTGCTCGGTATGCTCAGACAGGTCACGGGCAATACTTCACACCGGTTTGCTGGGAGACACAGGTCTATATACTGGTAAGGGGAACAAGGAGCAGGTGCAAGAGATTATTGATCCGGCAGGCGGAACAGGGGGCGTGACACCAACACGACTGTGTGAGTGAGTGAGTGTGTGTGTGTGTGTGTGTGTGTGTGTGTGTGTGTGTGGATTTACCTCACGTCGACTCTGAAGACTTTACCCTAAATTGCGTATTCAGGATAGGCTCCAGACCCCCAGGAACCTGCACTGGACAACTCATTTTTGACAATCTCCGGGGGGGGGGTTATTTTATTCTCTTTTAAGTATTTTAAACTTTCCTATTTATTAACATATCCATCAGTTTTTGCCAGTCAGTCCATGAGCACGGAGTCACATCCACGTCGTGGTGATAATTCTCCTCAGCTAATCTTCCTATGTTCTTCCAGCTTGGCATGGGGCTCCTTCACTGCCTGCATGGCCTCCTCGGTGACCACGATCAACAGGTACACAAAGACCATCTTAGAGCTGAAGCACAAGCAGAGGAATATGGAGAAGAGCCTGAAGATCAAGCAGAAGCTGCTGGACCTGGACTCGCCGGACCAGGTGTGGGACATGTACATCAGCTCAGTGCCGACTGTGGCCGAGGAGCTGATGGACATCTCCGGCGGCAACCGCAAACTCTCCAACAGCTCCATCTACGTGGACCTGAACACCTTGGCGGAGCCGCAGGGGGAGGAGTACTGCTGAACATCTCGCGAGGCCAGACTCCTGCAGGCCACAAGCTCTGAGCCCAGGTGCCCCTGGGATCCACCGGGGGTCTTCATTCCGTTTGGCTTTGTGTGAGGCAGCAGACACGTTGTTGGTGTTCAGTGTTCTAACTGCGGCTGTGTGACTTTTCATTATCGAGATCAGTTCAGTCGGTTGTTTATTGTCTTGCTAAACAAACGTGTAAATCAGTCAATGTTGAAATTTATGCTCATGATCTGTTAGACTGAATTTCTCAGTGAAAAGGGAGAAGAACGTGAACTGCTGGGAAATAATACTGAAACATGCGACTTTCTTTTAACTAAACACTAAACAATTTTTATGTTGAAAAATTAGTTTCTCTGCAGCTGCGGACTGAATTTTATGTAACAACTGCTCTTGGGCACCTGCAGCACTGTCTCTCAGGATCAGTATCGTGCTGTAAAGGTGAGTCTTCACTCCGCGTGAAGCAGGTTCACCTGCATGATGCTCTGCTTCAGCCCTTCACAGATGAGGTGTAATAAACCCTGAGTGTAAAAGACGTGGAAAGAAATCTTCTGGCTGTCTTCATACATCAGAGGTCAGCTGTTGGGGGTCATTTAGGTATCCAGGAAAATATGATGTTTTAAAAATTCCTCGTTTTGTGGTAATGTGCTTAAAGCCTGTAAAAGTGCAGCCGTACATGTGAAGACCGTTTGCTTTCAACTGTCCGTGTTTTCATGGACGGCTGCATGTTGGATGTCGTGAAATTCTGGGCAGGAAGCAGCAGCATCGTGGGATTCACGTCGGCGCCCCACATCAGGCCTGCAGCTGCATTTCTGCGCCGGAGCGAAAGGACAAAAGAAGTAAGTAAATACAACGTCGAATGTGGCATCTGGCAAAAGTCGATCGAAGCAACAGTTCGGTAACAGAAAGTAAAAAGTGAACAAGTGTGTTACAGTATTTCGCCTCACATTTTCACGAGGCAGAATGAATCTACTAACCAACGTGAGAAATGAGGATAAAAGGGGTTACGGTTCTTCCCTCATCCCCTCAACACTCAGGGTTTATTACACCTCATCTGTGAAGGGCTGAGGTCCCTGTGCAGCAGCAGAGCATCATGCAGGTGAACCTGCTTCACGTGGACTGAGGACTCACGTTTACAGCACAATACTGACCCTGAGAGGCAGCACTGCAGGTGCCAAAGGATGTAGAAACATCTCTTTAGGGTATAAGTTAAGTTTTACAGATTATTTATTGTGTGGGTTTTCAGTTAAAGTCAAAAGATACTGTTTGTAAAGGTGGACCCTGGAAAAGCCCTGGTCTCGCTGAAGCCCATTGTGACCCGTTTCAACTTCCACCTTTTTCATTTCAACTCATTGTTTGCCGTGATCCATTGTGGTTGGAACATTACCTGTATGTTCATGTTTTGAACTGAAAAAGCAATTAAAAAAAACAGATGTTCAGTTGTATGAGTAACATGGAGAACATTGTGGCGGCAGACAGCTGCATTCACCTGCGCAGCACCTGAGCATCTCTAACAGATTACCTACATCTTGCTGAGTTCAAGTCACACAAGTCTAATTCCATCATGTCTCACCGTGTGTGTGTGTGTGTGTGTGTGTGTGTGTGTGTGTGTGTGTAAGAGACAAAACCCAAACCAGGTGTTACCTCATCAAATGCTATGATATATAAAACGAGAGTCAGACTCACGTACTCACGTGATGACCTGAAACACCTCGAGAAACAGCCAGAATAGATGGGAAGAAAATACTGGACTGTTCTGAAGTGACCTGATCCGAGTTCCACAGAACACGTGTGGAAAGAGCTGAAACTGGCAGCTGGGAGAAGCGCCATCAAACCTGAGAGAAGTTTGGTCGAGAAGCGGAGGCCAGACCACCAGTGGAGAAGAACAGAAACCTCATTCAGATCTACAGAAAGACCTTCGCTGCAGTGATTCTCCCCAAAGGCTGCAGTGTGAAGAATTAGGTAAAGGGTCCTAATATTTTTGTCCAGGTTCTTTCCATTGGTTTTATTTTTGAAAATATGCAGAGAAAAATCAAAGTATCATGACAGGTACCTCATAAACCCTGGATTTCTTATCGTCAGTAATGCAGGTATTCCATTGGAGCAGCAGTAGAATAACCGCTGTCGGTCCTGCTCCCCTATGCTGCCATCACTGCGAAGGTGGCAGAAAACCGCTTCAGCTGCATCGTTGCTAATAAAATACTTTATGTTTGTAGGAATATTTAAACAATTAAACATATATAATATCGTCGTTGTGTAGAAGAAAGGGCAGCAGTGAGGTGGCCGTTGACGGCCAGACAGATCCGAGGTGGACACGGCTATGCTAAAGGTGAGGGGGACACAAGACGTCTGTGTGGAAAAGCTGTGCAAACATGGGCAAAACGGGCAACCGCCACATGCAGGAACCATCATTTCAATTAAATATTCACTTATTAATCCATTCTGAAGGCAAACACAGTTACCAATATTGATAAAATTCTAATTATGACGCAAAACATCAATCAGGAATTCAGCCAAAGCTAATTCAGTGAACAAAACCAGAATCCATCCCGGATGAGAACAGCGAACCTTCATCGCTGGGCACCACCTCGTAGCACAAGGGAGAAAACCCACTTCCGGGGAAATTTCTACTACGCAGTTTGTTAACTAGCACTTATGTAAACTAACCTGCTGAACGGGGAAATTCTCAGCGTCGCTACAGTAGTAATGGAGGGGGGCTTCGCAGGGAAACCTCCACGTCCCCGATGCCCCCCACACCCTTCACCTTTACCGCGTTCACTGCCAGCCAAAGTCCTGCCCTACAAGTCGATAGAACCTCAGGTTGTGGGGTCGGTAAAACTCTCTTAGCCTCTGAATGACGTCGGGGTTGATTTTGGGGTGGGCCCGGCCTTTTGTCTTGCCCAGGCAGTGCGGTTTGCTGCTGCCCTCCGGCTTCTTCAGGCAGGGAAACCCTTTGGTCTTGTTGAAGTAGAAGTGCTTGTCTGTGATGATCCTCTGCAAGCCGAGAAAGTCCTGAACTCGGCCCAGTTCCTCGGCCGGGTTACCGATCAGCCTCTCGCCGTGGACAAAGTGGATCTGGGACAGCGAGAAGTGCGCCAGCCAGCGCTCCAGGTGCTGGGCATACAGGCCGATCCAAATGGGACTCCACCGCCAGTCAATATGGCCACTGGTCCTGTTTTTGAAAGTCAGAGTCTCGAAGCTGGCGACGTGTGGCGTCTTGGATATGATCTGAGCGTAGTCCGAAACGGCCCTGGTGACGGGATCCCGCACCACCACAATCAGCTTGACTTCCGGCGACATGCAGCGGATGCGAGCCGGAGTCTCCGCAGCCACAAAGTACCTCGGCGTCTTTTCCATAACAATTTGCCCATCCAAGGCTTTGGGCATTAAGCTCCTGTGGAGAAAGAGCAGAGAATGAGGTATTCCTGTTGAACGGTGAAATGAAGGCTGCTCAGGTCTTACAGCTGGTCCTCAAGGCGCCGAGAGGTACGTTTACACTCACTTTGAATTAACTGACTCCTAATATGTGAGCTGATAATCCCTTCCTTCACTGTCAGCTGATGTTCACCGAAAAGCTGGACACCCAGCAGCTTTTCATAAGTGTGGAAAGCTAATGTGCAAAACATCCGTGAACAGCGATCACTAAATGCACTTTGTTTAAACACGACAGTTTACTGCACAGTGCATAAGGTTGTCCACCCGTTCAGCAGTAACGTTGGCAGATCGTTCATTTTTCCGAGGTTTTGGACGACTTCGTTGGTTGAGCGCTGCAACTTAGAAACAGGAGTCCTGCAAGTCTTTACTAGAAACTACTTGGTTGAGGTAGACTGACAAAGTCAGTCGGCTTCAACTGCCTTTCTACTAAAACATTATTCTGTCTTATTTACCTGTAGTACTGCGAGGCAGTGAAATAACTTTGGATGGACTTGGGACTCGGTTACATAATGTGTTCTGCAGCCACATTTTTGCGGCGTGTGTTTTGACGGAGAGCCGCCGAGGGTCTTGGGATCTGTACATAAGTACCCACTTATGGAGAGAATAGTCCACAGCATGAGGCACCTGGGGCTTTATGTCAGTTACTGGCAGCAAATGATCTGCAACCCCCATTCTTAAGTGCTACTTAAAGAGTGCTGCTTTTGGAAAGGCTGCTCTGCTGAAGCCCGGGAAACATCCGTCACATGTCCCCGTCCTGCTGGGCAGATGGGACCCTTTCATATGAGGATGCTCGTGGACACAGCAGCTGTGATGCAGCACTAACTGGATCTGCAGGCGCTTCTGCCAGTTTTCCTGGCCTCCTCTTACTCACGTGAACACTGGTGTTACTTTACAAAGAGCGTCGGCAAGAAAACTGTGAAAACTGTGCTGCTGTGGCCTCCAGTCATCACATTCAACGCTGTCTCCTTCACAGAGGGATCTCCGCAGCAGCCCAGGGCCTCTGCCGGCCGGGTTGCCGCGGCCTTTCACGTACACGACGTGGTTTCTGTGTTGATTCGGCCCTGAAAGAAACAACGTCCTTCTTCAAGAACGCCTGCCCTCACGATGAAGTGTGAGCAGGACTAGTTAAGCCGTGTTTAACCGCCGCAGCGAACACTTTCGGTCAAGGCAGAATCGCCCTCTAAAGGCTCTAATGCAGCCACTTGTTCTACGCCATCTTGAGAAGTGGTTTTATTTTTTACAGATTTAGACTTGGACTGGCGATCAGGGCACGATCATTGTAAGGGATTGTTCTGGATAACAACCCTAAAGCATGAGCAGGATGGCATTTTCCTACAGGGACACATATTCAGGTATCACACCAAACCACGAGTAACTGAAATGAAGGGAAACCCCCTTCCTGCCATCTTCAACACTCCACACATGTACAGAGCAATAAATACTGCGTCTAAACATACACGTGTATGTTTACGCGATGACCTGTTTCATGTTTCTCGAGGCCTTTTGGAGCAGCTTTATTACTGCAAAAAACAAAACGCTATAATAAATCTGAGAAGGTCAACAAAGGGTCAGAGAGTTAACTGGTAGAAAATGGGGCGAAAGATGCCACAAATATATTAACCCTCGGGGATCCGGCAGAGTTGGGATTCGATACTCATGCAGAAAAAGGGGAAAAGGCTCAACATTACAGTGTCAGCTGTGGTACGAGATCCTCGTACTCATCCCGTCAGACCAGGGCTGGGCTCTGAACACCCACAGGGGGGGAATGCACGTGAGCAGAGGAAACCCCCGGCAGTGTGCGAACGTGTGCAGGACCGGTCACCCTGCGATGGAGCGACATCCCAGACAGGGGTAGTTTCACAGCCTGGTACCCAACGATTCCAAGGTGGGCTCCGGACGGCTGGATGCTGCATGTTTTACAACACGGTTTCGCAGGGTTTCCAAATTCCGTTAAGCAACGAAGGAACGTCATCTTTTCAGATTCATATTTAGATTAAATGAAATCAGTTTTGCGACATTTCTCGATTATGTCCTCACCAGTACAAAACATGCGCCTATTAGCCGTTACCTCCGCTTGCTGCGCCGTACTTGTCCCACCAGACAGCTTCTGAAAAGAGAGCAAGTCAGTCGGCCTTAATTGCGCCTGCATTCCAGCTGGGCTCCCGTCCTCTCCGAGCTCCGAGGTGCACCGCGCTGCCCGAAAGGCCTCGTACCACAGCCTGGGTATTGATTACAGCAGGCGAATGGCGATACAGGCCTCAGCTGGCCGGAGGGGTGGCAGGTGGACCCCGAAGACAAAGCTCTCCGCAGCCCCATCAGCGGCTTGCTGTGCACAAGCACATGTGGGGTAATTACTCTGTTCCCCACACTGGGCACCAACTTCTGTCTGAGGGCCGGGTGTTCGCATCCATTAATCTCGTGACGCACTTTCCAGGGCTCGGCGACGCACTGCCTTTGTGCACATCTCAGCGTGCCGTTTAAGGCTTTGCCACAACAGAAAAAGCCTCTTTGATCTGAAAGCCCACGCATGTTACCAAAAATATGTCCCCGTGTTTTTTCAATGAAATTGTTTTTATTAATCTTTCAAATTTCCCCACAACACACGGACAAATAAAAAAGTGGATTATAGAAAGTCCAAAGAGGATTATAATATTTTGTTCAAGCTTCAAACCATTATTGGCATTTCCGGTAAAAAAGGAAACGGTAAAAATCATTGCACGACATGGGCATTAGCGTGCAGGTGACCGGGTTCCGTCCACCGCGGGTGTGTTGGCGGCGCGGTCTGGTGAACCGCTGCATCAAAAAGCCAGTGGGTTGTCACTGTGCCACTTCCCTCTAACATCCGTCATCCGAAGCCGCGTGACGGCGTCTCCGCTAATTCCCAGTGGCTCTTTATCGGGGACTGAATTAAACACAGACTGTCTGGGCCTCAGGGAGCTCCTTCCCAGCACTACAGGCCCGACACCTTCCGAGGACAAGCCCGTTCTCCAGCTTTGGCAGATCTTCCCACACGTCAATTCTCCACTCAAACCACCGTACAGCTCCTTCTGCTTCTCCATCACACTTCTTACAGTGAAGCCTGAATGCTTTCAAGGCACTAAATCGCTAGGCATTCGTTCATAATCTATATGATGACTTTTAAGCGCGCAGTGATGTGCCAGTCAGTGCGCAATCGATAAAAATCTGCAAATCAATTGGCACAAATTAAAGAAGCACTTAACAGAATGTCTGATGTGCTGTGAACTTGCGTGATCTGCATGGAAGTGAAGGGAAAGCATCAGGGCGCTGGGCTGAAGTGAACGTGTACTGAATTCACAGGGGGAATAACAAGGGAACCGTCACAGTTGTCCACGCGTGGGTTACAGCATCAGAGCATGAGACCCCTGCAAACTGTAACAGAATCCACACGAAGCAGGACCAACAGCTCATATCAGCTCAAGGTCAAACGGGGCCAGTCGACTGGACTGCATCCCTTTTCTTCTCGTCACACATCCTGTCGGGGACAGACGTTCTGGGGTTTATTTCTTTCTCAGATGCCAGTGAACCGAAGCGGTGAGTGAGGAGTGACACTCAGCCCAGAGTCGTACTCGGCACAGCCTCAACACACACACACACACACACTTCACTGTGTTTTTAGGGGCAGGCAAGCGGGGGTTCAGGTGGGCTGACACAGCCCACAGTGACACCAAGCTGCCCTGCAAAATGTGCCATCATCTCACTCGCAGGGTGACACTTATCATGGGGCAGAGGGGATGTTTCAGAGCCACTCCTCCTCTCAGACTCACACTTCTTACAACACAATTCAGCTTCTCTACTGACGGAAACCATTTTTACCACTATTTCAATATTACTGCTGACCTCACCGCATAGTGGCTGGATAACAAAAGTAGTAAAATATTCACTATTTACCTGTTTGGTCGAGGCATTAACTTTATTGCGTGAAAAAGTGCACAGTTACAGCAAGTAGAGCTGTGCTGCTCTAATGTACAGCGAAACCTGTTGTGATGCCCTCAGGACCACGGCCCGTCACTGTCCGGCTTCTCCGTTAACACGTCCCGGACTCTGTCTGAGACCCTGTTCTGAGACCTGTTCCGAGACCCTGCTGTGATGCCCTCAGGACCACGGCCCGTCACTGTCCGGCTTCTCCGTTAACACGTCCCGGACTCTGTCTGAGACCCTGTTCTGAGACCCAGTTTCAAGACCCTTTTGTGAGACCCTCTTCCACTTCAACTGCTGCATAAGCAACTTCACAGTGTCGCACCAGTACAGATTTATTTCTGAAAGCAGGAGAGGGACCGGAACCCGAAGCCTTCGGCGGCAGCTGCGGTTAACGCACTTTTTCACTAACTTTCGGGCAGTGGAGAAGCGACAGAGGGGCGACCCTCCACACGCGAGTCCGGACCCTCACAACTTTCTCGCGCCTCTCATCGTTTCCCCGCAACCGTGTCAAAGTTGAATTTTGAATCTCCCCGGCCGACCCGCCGAGTCAGTAACACTCCCCACCCCACGCGCGTCGGGACGTGGTTACCTGTACCACGCAAGGCCGCGCGCGTAGTGCCTGTCGAAGAAGTGGGGCTCGGATCCGAGCGCGCGCACGTCCGGGTGCAGCCGGAGGAACTCGAGCAGGGCGCGCGTGCCTCCCTTCTTCACGCCGATGATGAGCGCCTGCGGGAGCCGCCGGGTCGCCGTCCACTCCCTGCCCGGAGCCCCGGTGGCCCCCGAGGGCGCGCTCGGCGGCTGCACCGCGTCCTGGGAGAGAAGCCCACCCTCCGACACGTCCGAGTCGCAGCAGCCGAACAAGAAGTAGACGAGGAACAGGCAGAGGACGCTGGCCGAGGACACGAGCAGCAGTCTGTGGAGGAGTCCGCGCGCGTCCGCCATCCCTCAGTGACACGGGCGCCATCGTCCCCAAAGAGCCACCTGGAGAAGCATGACGCGCGCGCGGGCGGCTGCGGACGTGTGTCGGTGGCCGGGCGCGCGGGGGGGGGGGGCTGCCGGAGTGTCAGCAGCACCGATGACTCCATTGTGATGAGCGGCGGCCCCCCGCTGATGAAGAAGCCCCCGCGCTCCGATTGGAGCCCCGCTGCTGAAGGCGGGTCGCTCCCAGCTGACGAGTGACACTCCCCAGGAGGAGTGACAGCTGTCCCGAACAGTCACCCGCCCCAGCATCCTGCCGGCACCTTCCAACACCGGCATTTACACTGCTGGACACACAGCCCTTTACCCCGTTTGGGCAGCAGCGTCCGGGCTGTGTTACCTGACCCCCAGGGTCCTGCAGCAGAAGTGGGATTCGAACCCGTTACCGTACCACTGTACCGTGCCAGTCCTGCCCAGCGGGCTGCCTGCCGGTTCGAGTTACACGAATTCAAATTCAAAACCAAACTCCATGACTGAATTTGTTCTAAAGGCACAACGTGGGTGTCGGATTCCCCGTAACTCGCGGGGCTCAGACCAGCTGGGGCTTCCAGACAGACCCCCGCAGAGGGCTTTGTCGCGTCCTTGTGTTGTTGCTGATCAGGTGTTTTCCTCACTCTGACAGAACAGGTTCCCACAAGCTGCCAGTCCGTCCACGGAAGCCCCCCGTGTCCTCGCTGTGGCTGCGGTCCTGCCTGTGGAAACTGCCACCCGACCCCCCCGCCCGGCTCTGCTGGTCGCCTC
Source organism: Arapaima gigas (assembly GCA_900497675.1). Lineage (NCBI taxonomy): Eukaryota > Metazoa > Chordata > Actinopteri > Osteoglossiformes > Osteoglossidae > Arapaima > Arapaima gigas. The sequence goes on along the minus strand of UFQX01000389.1, from coordinate 298,103 downwards.
CGAGACGTTTCGCAAGCGAAGCATCTGCAACCGGTGACGGAAAGAAGACCATCGTGGGACCAGATGTTAAAAAGATGGCTGAGAATATTAAAAATATCTATATATTTTACAAATGACGCAGCTTTTACTGTGCTGGTTATAGGTATTGTGTGATACGAGTAAATCTGGTCACTACCTGGTTGAACAAAACTAATATTTACATTATTGTCCATTGTTACGGTCGCTGTTCCGCTTTGTTTTTCTGTTTTTGCACGATTGCGTTTGCGTCGCATGTGACAGTCAGTTCCTGGGATTTGAGCTTTCGTAAGGCAGGATTTAGAATATTAATTAAAAAAAAATAAAAAGGAGTGCAGATGTCACCGTTTCAAACAAATCCATTAAACCAAGCTTTACTGTACCCTCCGCATCCAGGCTGTCGTCAGGATAGGAGGCAGGGACAACAGAAGATGTGCTTAAAACTAAAGTTCGGCCGTCAGAGACTCCATTGTGGCGGCATCAGTTAAATTAAAAATAATAATAATTATTGCACGGGTCGTTTTGTGAGCCAAAACAATGAGGTGTTTACTCACATGTGCAGTAAAAACCAGAGGAACCGGCTTTTATATCAACGTCTTGTTCTTGATCTTCCTCTTCTGCTGAACAGCCCTTTTTATCCGATTCTCTGAAAGTGTAGCATTGCAGTCAGTGAACGTGAGGAGATGTGTGGATCCTCTCGTCCTCCGATCCTGTTACTTGAAGGAGGGAATGAAACCAGGTGAGGGGCTTCCTGCCGCAGAACCGAGGAGATTCCTCCCGGGATGCAGCACAACGCCCAGCAGCTGATCCAACAGTTTCTTTGGTTGAACTTCACACCTGGCCGACAAAATGATGCCATCACTGGTGCCACGCTGAGCCGTTTCGTATCCGTACCCACATGCCGGGGTTGGTTTTTATAAACACCCGGGGATTTATACAGGTTGTGATCAATTAGCCATAGAAAAATACTCAACATTAGTCTTATTGACTTGACAGTGCTTCGCACATTTGTATGGTTAGAGAAGAGGTTGTGAAGACAAGCAGCTGGGTTTTTAATGAACGCGGCCGACGAAATAGTGTCTTCAAAGAGTTGCTCCATAAACTGCTCTTTTTTTGTTTTGTGCTTCTTTCACAGCAGATGTCTAGTTATGCCTCTACAAAGCTGAGTTTTTTTTTTGTTCTACCGAAAGCCGGTGCTGTCGGTATGAACATTTCTGGGGGCTGTTTTATGTGGTTAAGTCATCACACTGAAGCCCATGAACACATTTTCGTCGCAGAGCTCAGTGGCAGAATGCAGACCAAGAGCTGAACTAAGTGCCCTCGGCACTGATTTAGTGAAAAAGTTCATACTGCAGAGCAGAGCGATTCCAGTTCCGCCGAATTATGTGAAGCGGCAACAATCTTCTGATCAACATGTAAGCTGCTTACAGGGAGGTTGTCTCGTTCCATAAGAACCGAGGATGTTCTACACGAACCTCTTTCAGACCAGTGGAAAAAAGATCAACGGTTCACTTTGGTTTTTTAAAACATTCCAAATGATTTTCCTACCGGCAGAATTCACACCTAACTTTCCATTAGTTGAAATGTAAAGTCCTCCACCTGCCTGCCACCCTGCCGCCCGTAAGTTATATCTTGTTAATAACAGCCACATATTCTGGTAAAATATGAGGTTTTAAAGCGGAATCCTGTTGAATCCATGTAAGATTATTCCTATTGTACAACTGACCCGATTTCTCTACAGCTAAATCACATCTGCTATTGTTGTTTATTACAATCTAGTGCTCTGCAGATAGTAGGGATTACAGATCACTTTAGAAGGAGACATTATGTCCAACCCATCTGCTGTCCCTGAAAAGCCAGGCGACATTTGTTCCGGAATGTCCCGTGTGGGTTTAGAGGACAGTGAGATGTAGGGGGACGTCTTCCCCTCGCGTCACCTTTCAGGCTCTCCCCAGGCCTCACAACCGCTGTCGGCCCTGTGGACCCCAAACCATCACCGTGCGTTAGGACCAGAGGCTCTACACGGCTGTTCTCGTCCTCACGCTGCCCTCCCGTCCCGTACGTTTGTCTGTTCATCTTAAATGTGGCTCAATGGCTCAAATGTCGGCCGTATGTCGGCTGCACGCCGACGGCTCTTACGTTTGCTTCCCGTCTCAAAACTTTCATCACCGCTTCAAAAAAGATTTTGTTTGGTACGTAAAACAGCTCATTTTCGGGTTTATAAAAAACGAAATATAAATACTGACAAATAAACTGCTGCTTTGTGAAATTGGGCCTTTGTGTGTCAGTCTGAAAACTGTCCCTCCAAACCGTGGACTTAATAAATAAATACTTAGAAAAATACCCTAAATAAGTCTGATTTTTTTTTGAGTGATGGAATGTAAAATGTATTTATTGACAAAAATAAGATCTTCTACATTCATTTGAGGGCTGCGATGCGATCTGCGGAGATTTCTGTTCATCTGGTTAGTTTTGCGAATCACTGACTAAACGGAACCCGTCGGCCCGGCAGTCAAATATGACGGGTGTTTTACTGCGAGGAGCCTTAAATAAATCTTAATGTGTCGCACAGATGATTTTTGACAATATTCCGCACAGAAGGGGAAGGAGGGGACAGTGAGGTCATCGTCTGCGCTGCGCTGTAATTGCCCCCCCCCCCAAAAGCCCCGACAGCAGCAAATAGCTCAAGACTGATGAGCCTTTTAACACAGCCGGTCCCTCGAGGTTTTCCTTCATTGTTGCGAACGGGAGCTGATCAACACGAGGCCACTCAGCTGGGTCCATTTTCTTTCGCTTTTTCCTCATAATGACCGAATTATAAACAAAAGCAAAGATAGCCCTCCTGCACGTCACCCGTACCCCTTTCCGAAAACAACGTGCTCTGACCAAGACGCAGACGCAGGCCTCTCTTGCTAAGGTTACGAAAACGCTTCCTCCAGGCAATAATGTCTAATGGAACCAAACAAAAAGCTGCTCCTTAGATTCCCGCGGCAAACAGGTCGAGGAGCCCGGCTTCCCGCTTTTATCAAACCAACAGACTGCATTTGCCAAATCGTTCTGTTGTGTACAACTTAAGCTATTTTTACTGCCTTTAGCGCATTATCCGTCACTCCGTCCAGCCGTCCTTCCGTCCGTTTCTGTCGCCCGCTTATCCCGAGGAGAGTCCGGAAGTGAAGGGCACCAGGCTGTGAAACTGTCCCTGGACGGGACGCCAGTCCATCGCAGATGTATTATTCATTTTAATAAATTCTTCTAATCCTTACTGCCATGCATTTTTCTAATATAGTTTGTTTCTCTGCCATCAGCAGTTTAACTCCTCAGACAACCATAAGAAAAATATATCCCTCTATATGGTCCAGATCTCACTGTCACCTCAGACTCCGGCCGTTCAGCAAACACAAAAGTCACATTATAAATGTTTTCTTGTGGTCGTTTGTTGGTAGCAAATGCTTCCGACTGTCTGTTTTCACGTTGGAGTCTGCGTGTTCAAAGTTCAACGAGGGCCATCGGCGCCGCGTGAGGGTCACGTGCTGTCTGCCGCAGAAGCAGCTGTGGGACGTGTGTTGCCTTGGAGACTCTTCACCATCTGACTGCTCCCTGACATGCGCCTCACATGCCTAATGGCCACAACCCCCCCACGCAGCTCAATAATGATGACTCGCTGTGTCCCCCTGCCACTGATGGTCCGCCGCTCCCTTAAAAACCTCCCCAGTGCCCTGTTTCCCATACACGCTAACACATGTGGTTCCGTTTTGCCCGTCTTTTCATTCTGCACTGTGTAAACTTCCCGTGTCCCTGAAGCCACCTGGCAGTCACCACTGAGCCGTTGCTCGTGGTGTCAAGAAATTACACTTAAGAGGTGTTGAGTAACATCTCTTTCACTGGACAAAATGAACGATGGTGCATGTGATACGTGTCAAATACCTCGAGATAAATAGTGCGTCTTTATTGCATCGGTGCGAACCTCTAAATTGTGCTTTGAGGGACTGCAGTGGTCAGCTAAGCACAGGCCAAAGAAGGGACCGGCAGTGTGGCACGGTGCTGAAAGACTCACACTGATGAAATTTGGTTCCACAGGTTGCATCTTGTAAAATAATTCTGCTGAACCAGCACGTTGTTGCACTGAAGAATAGCGGCGGCAACAGATTCACAGCAGAGCATTTGCTCCTCACCTTAGTAGGACATCTGGTGCCGGCTTCGTTGATTACTCCTCCGTTGCCTGTTTTGGTCTCAAAGTCCTGCTGACTTATCCTTGAATGTGTTTGGACTTGAAAAAAGCAAGCGGAAAGCGTCGAGTCGAGGACAACAGGAAATCTGTTAGTGACGGTAATTCTAGCAGCAACTGGGAAAGTGCAGATGCCCTGAAACTTCTCAGAACTAATGGCCTTAAAAATGATGCCTCCAGCCAGCCAGCGTTTACAGCAAACAAGTTGCCGTCCGCTTTTTTCCTAGTATATATGTGAAGGTGTATTTGTATTCAGTAGCTGATACAGCTGTATTTTGCAAATAATTAACAAAATCTGAATTTCACAACATGCTGATATCACTTTCGCTTTTGAACCAGAACTTAACATTTTCCTAAAGCCTTCAGTAGAGCTGCAGCGCCTCAAGGAATTTTTGTTGTCGTTTTGCGTTCCTTGTATGTTAGGCTTCACGGGATTTTCCTCTGCAGACGCAGGAACAATGTTTGTACACAACGGTTTTATACATGAGAACCAAAGAACATAAAAGAGATTAGAGAAACCCTGATGGACAATGAAGAAGAAACACAGAGAAACAACGGTGACATCAGCTGCAGTACATCCATACGTGAAAAGTACCACTTTCCTAAAAAAGTGTGTCTAGTTCTACAAGTTTATCACTTTGATCACTACAGCTGAACTCTCTTAAACACCACAATACTGAAAACTTTTCGCGAGGAGCTTGAGTTTAAGTGGGAAATCACTGACATGTCATATAAACATACAACTTGTCAAATTATGTAAAATGTCATGCAAGAGTAAAGCAGGAAATGTCTAAATATAATATACCAACTATACATTAATACATTTATAAATGAATAATTACCAAACAGAATACAGATGTATTTTTGAATTCTTTCAAATCAATAAAACAGTCTGATGTAAGTGACTGAATTGTCCTACACAGACAAGAAAATCTGTCGGCGTCACACACATCAGCATGAGTGTGAGACAGAACGTGCATCTGCGTGTGTATGTGTGTGGTGGAGGGGGGGATTTGCTTCATTTGCAAACTTCACAACACGGAGCCCTGACTTCGGGTGAGAAGTATCTGCGCCGTATTTCCAGTGTGTGGCTTGAAAAGCAGGACTCTGGTCACTGACTCTGGAGGAGTCACAGGCTCACAGGAAAGTGAAAAGCGGTCAAACTGCAAGATCAATCTTGTAAAATTTACCTTGAGGCTGAAGATGAATTATTATGCTCCTGGTTGCAAATCGTAAAGACCCGGACATAGGAAATAAAAGAAAACTGTTTGAAAGGCCATCCAAGGTGCAGCAGTTGAGGCGCAGGCCCATCGCAGGTGAGCCACATGCCGCTTCACCTTCGCCATGAGTGATTCCATCAGCCGTTCCAGAGACGCCTGTGAACTGTAATCACCTCTGTACTCCGTCTCTCCTCCCATGTCACAACACGTTTTGGACTGTGGAAGGAAACAGGGGCAGAGGAAAAAACCCACAAAGACACCAGGAGGCCCTGCAAACTCACCACAAATCCACATCCAAACACAACACCCTGGGTACTTAGATCTACCAGCAGAGTCCTCTGCACCACCGAGTCGTTCTGAAGAGAAGTGCTCAGATCCACAGCCCACCATGGAAGCACAAGGCTCCAGAGCCTGGATGGGGCACCAGGCCCTGACAGTAGAGAAAACACTGATGGTCTACCAGCCACTGGCTTTCATTTTTCCAGAAACAACCAAAAGGCAAATGGTGGTTTTATTTATGCAGAACACGTCAAAACAAAGATTTCCCAAAAATACGGAGACATTTTGAAGGTGGTGTTTTTCATATATAATGAAAACCCTTGGCAGAGTTTGCATGTTTTTCCTCTCTCATTCATACTTTATTGCGATGTGTTAATGACCAGCAGCGGGAATCGCAGCTCCATTGTTCTCCCCCGCTTTGTTCACGTCTGGGTCCTGGGCCATCGCTGTCGGGTCACAGATCACTGAACTGGAAAGGATTTGGGAAAACTGTCATTGCTTCACTGTCAGACTTGTTTTGGAGTCACACTGTGCTCTTCAGTGTTAATCAGAATCATCTTTTAAATTTATATGTCTTCAGTTATCTTTAATGTGAACATTAACCATGGTCCCATCCCCCACCCCCGCATCCATCCAAATAGAAAAAGAATTGACAAAAGAGCTCGTAACATGTGGACACATGCTTTGCACTTTTAAAAGTCACTAAGGAGGGGATGCGAACTTGAACTGTACCGTGTATTTACACTGTGACCATGTAAGCACTGCTTCTGCTTCATGACCGATTTGCAGCCACTGGAGGATCTTTAGGGAGAAACACTATTGTACTGTTGTGATAAACTACCTGAGTCACCCAGCATTGCCCTGGACAAAAAGTAAAGATTATATAACTGCATTATTTTACATATACATTATATAATCACCGAACTGCTGTGCCGTGAAAGTGGTTGCGTTTAAGTGCAGAACTGTCAGCGTATGTGACTGTGGGAGAACAGAGACTGACACACATACAGGCCGTAGTCAGGGGGGAAAGAAAAATCAGAACATATATCCCCAAACTTCATTCTCCTTTCCTTATAGTAGAATATTTTGGCGAGTGCTGGCATGAACTTTGCTGCAGAAGAGCTTCCGTAACACGCAGGAGCAGAAGGGGGGTCACAGCCAAGAAGTGCGGATGGATGGATCAGTGTTTGAACCTCCACTCTGAGGCCAGTTAACTGCTCCAGTGCGGCCGTTTACATCCCGGAGCTCTGCAGACCCCAGCAGCACCGGACAGACCCTTAGCAGCTGCACAAGATATTTACTGTCTACACGCAATACCTGCCGCCCACCACTAGGGGCGCCTCAAGTGGCGCGACATTGTCACTCGTTCAAGGAAATGGCTGCGTACGTGTGGCTGAACGGTCGCGCACAGGCTCATGTGCGGCACCGTCCCAGAGATGGCCAGGTACCTCAGTGCTCAGTAGTATTTTTATTTTTATTATTATTATTATTATTGTTGTTGTTGTTGTGAATTAAAAAATCATGTGGAAAGCGACATTAAAGCATCATTTTGTTATCCAGTAGAATGTGTGATTTTGCAAGGCCACTTTATGTGAAGCTCTCTTCTGAACACTCGTCTGCAGTGTGCAGTGCAGTTTATTTTCGCCATTTGCTGGCCATCTCCTGTATAAACCTGAAGAAGTGAGTAGTTATTACACACATATTTGGCTGCTCCTCCTCACATGTGATGGCAGTGCACTCGCAGACTGCTCTTCCGGCCTCCTTGGAAGGATTTCCCGCTGTGCTGCGGCTGAGTGGGTGTAATGAATTTGCATCCCGTGGTGTAAAACCCAAGACAGATGCCACAGCCCTGCTCCGAACAGCTGGTTAGCAGGGGGCACAGATGAGAAGTGCCGTCAGCACATATCCACTCATAAACACTTCTGTCCAAAGCAGCTTTTAAAGCCAGGTCAGCAACACTGAACATGGAGCCGTGTCCTTGGTCAGCGGCAGGGTGGACAGAGCGAGAAGAGTGTGCGGAGGGGTCAGGCCACTTGCCCACGGTAATTATTCTGGGCCCCTCTGTTACCCCAGAGCTGTGCTTAATTCCCAGATTGCCCTGAGCCCCTTCTGTTTCATTAGTTCCCCCCCACCACCACACCATCATTAAGGTTTCATTCTGGAGAAGGTGAGGGCTCTGCCAGCCAACTCTCAGCCCTGAGCCCTCATCCGGCATTCTTTTAAATGGCTCCGCTTCTAATGGCCCCTTTGATAATTGCACAATGTCAATATTGTTGCCTTTTAATTGCATTGCTGCCACGGGCTTATTTTTGACAAATGTGCCCTCAAAGACACATATATTAGTTTCTTACATTGAAGTCTAGATGAATCCAGACCTTAACGCATTCACACTGCTGTTCTTCATTCTGGTTTACAGATCACAGTGAAAGTCGGCGTCTGAGCTGTGTGTGTGTGTGTGTGTGTGTGTGTGTGTGTGTGTGTGTGAGAACGTTCCACACACAAAAGGCTCTGTGCTCGTGCCGTATGATAAAAGATTGTTTAATTACATGAAGGTTAATTATTTTTGTTTTTTTGCTATGTTTTACAAAACAAAACAGCACCAGTAGTGTTTGTGGCCCAGAAAAACTCCAACAGACCAAGATAGTTTTAGACTCTGCACTGGCAGAGACAAAGACACCGTGACCCCGATTTTAGGTGACCCTACATGTATCTTTTGTTGTATGTTTCATGTTTTATGTTAGGTGCAGGATGTTCCAAATCCATTTATTCATTTATGTACTTATCTCATTATTTATTGTTATATTTTGCATGCATCTGCTATGCGTGGGTTTGTCAGCCATGTGTCTCTCACCATGTTCATCACTGGTCCACTGCTGCCACTTTCTCCTGAGCTGTGGGTTAGGCTTTATTTACATGTGGGCGCTCATATGTTACTATTGTATTTGTCTTTAACTACATGAGTACTTACTTATTTATTCATATGTATTCATTTACTAGCTTATTTGTTGTGTGGCTATAGACGTGTTTTTACACACCCACAAAAGGTAGGCGAGGCGAACGGCGAAACCCTGGGAAGCGGCCAGGGGATCTTCAGCGGTGCAGTCGCCAGGTGAGTTTCCTGTGACTGTGGTTTATCTAGAGCCTTGCGGCGTTTTTAACTGTTTCAGTCATTGCCTTCATATACTAGTTAGATGTGTTTGTTTTTATCTTATCGATCCATTTTGCAGATCATATTTTGTTTGCATGATATTTTTAAGTAAGCAGAGGTGATGAATGGAGAGGTCATGCTGCTGTGATGGCAGCTGAAGCCAGACACTTCTGTGTTCTGTGTCCTTTCTGACTCTGATCTTTCATTATTCCTTCCTGGCTGAGACCTTCTGCTGCCGCCGTGTGTAAATAGAGGACGATGGACTAGACCTAAAGGGCAGGTGGTGTGTAACCAGACTGCGAATTAATGTGGTCATTCCACCCGTTGTAATTTCCCTATGACCAGAAGAAGCAAAGCACCCCAAGCCGCTGCTCCTCTGCCAGAGACTTAGGAAAGATTACGCTGTACTTAGTGAGATTTTGGGAAAGATTAAAGACACTTTTAGCTTCCAAATTAAAATCAAATCTGTTAATGAAATGTCAAACTAATCATTGAAAGAGGAGACAGACAGCGCTGCTTTGCCTCCATTAGTTATTCGTTCCACATCAGGGATACAAAACAATTATCCATAACAACTGGAGACATTTTGTATAAACCGTGGAATCTAAACAGTCCCCGGCTTCTTCAGCCCGGAACAACATCAGACACTGTGCCACGTTCCCCAATTCTGTCGTGAAGGAATTTCAGCATGTTACTTTGGACAAAGAGAACTTTATCAAAGTTATCTCATTTTGGAGCAAACTGCTTTGGGTATTAAAGTGTTTGATTCCTGAATGGTGTTTCCCCGGTTCTAAGTGACGGTCCAGACAGGACAGCAGAACAACACGGATCAGCAACTCACACACACGGCAATGCCGGGTGCGCAGGGGGTAACACTTTGCTTATGTTGCACTTCCTCACGCACCATACGAACATACCATGTCAAATTCTGTCAACTCAGCATCCGTGTCGCATCATTTTAAATTATGTGGTTAAAGGATGACCGAGACCACCGTAGAACATAACAATACTGGTGTAGATGAATAAATAGTATGTTCATAAACACCGTTCAACATCACTATTCCAACACCACCCTGCGATTTGGGTTATGGACCCAACTGGTTAATGAGCCTCAGTAACCGTGTCAAATAACAATAAATACATATTTATGAGAGAAACATTTCTATACAGTCAATTCAAGCGTGTAACTGGTTCCTGAAATGGCCGTGTTGTGCAGACTTTCCCACAGCTAAAGAGAAATGCTTGAGAAAATATGAAAACCTACAGAAAAAGATAGTATTTCTTGATTAGAAATTAAATTTTTTTGAACTATGCTAGTATTTTTGTCATGATTGTTTTTTTAGTGATGTGGTTACGGATATGTATAGGTTTTCACTTCTCTGCTCCTAACCCTACTTTTCTCATAAGCGCCATTATCAGTTGAGACAACACTGGTTTTCCGGAACACGTAAATAACGTCCTGGCAGAAATGCCGGAAGTGCTGGACCGACAACGGTTTTCTGGTGTACGACTGGCGCCACGTGCTGGTGAAGAGGTGAAATGTGATTTCCCATCACACCCCGCTGCCAGCAGGCCCTGCTGAGCCGCCGCCTGGCCGACTGACCCTCGTTCACATGTCTCTGCTGACCTCTTAACTGAGATCACTGGCTCTGATGGTTTCACCTGCATTCTGCTGTCACCTAATACCCCTCAGGAGTATGATCACAGTCTGCAGAACTTCTTTTTCACAACGTGTATAAGGTCATCGGTTCACCTGAAGATATTGTGACTGACCGGGGGCCATGGTTTACTTCCCCAGTGTGGAAAGCTTTCTGGTGTATGGGTGGGGGGTCTCGGGTCTCAGGAGCGCAGGCACCGCAGGAAGATCTGCCCTGTGTCCAGTCACTGCAGTCAGGAACAGGACAAGAGGAGCACTTGTGCACGAGAGACGTGGAACCAAGACAGAAGACAACCTTTCTAACCACTCATCTTGTCGCAGTTTATTTATGCCTTTGTTCTACAGTCTGCACTTTGACAGCTGTATCTGAATAGATTCTTCAACATGGGTTCATAGATGCTGCACTTCTGCTTGTTTGGCACATCACCCTAAAAGTGTTGAAGCTGAGGAACCAGCGAGACCGTGACTGAAGGATGAGATGTGTATCGTTATAAAGCACAAAGTTTGGAAATCCTGCTAATTTCTACTTGTGCTTTACTGGTTAAAAAAGCAAATTTTTCATTTGATCATTTTGATTAAACTTATACCATGAGAGTTTGATTCGAATTCTTTCACAAATATGACAGATAAATTTACTTAAAGATGTACAACATTTTGAATCTTCCCACCACAGTCATCAATACAACTACTTACAAAGGATGTTTCAATATGAACTTTGTTCTAAAGACTGTAGCCTGCCAAAGGTCAGTGAAAATCACTGCACCCCTCAGTTATATTCCTGCCTCAACAAGTCTGAACTGTACAATTATAAAGCTCCCAAATTCTGTGGCTCCACTGGGTGTTCAGCTTCTACTGTATTTGCTCAGCCATGGCTGAGTCCTTCACTCCAGCAGCAACAACGGCAAAGAAGAGGTTGGGAAAGAGGGAACGGAGGTAAAGGGCAGCCCACGGGATGGGATGAGCCACAAGCACCTCCCTCTTCCTCCTGCTCACAGTGCTCAGGATCGTCTCTGCCAGGTCCCCCGGGGAGACGCCGTGAGACAGGTGCCTGGAGAGGCCTGGGACACACAAGAGCATAAGGGGAAGCTATAGGGGATACAAGCAACACTAAACACGTTCAGTGGTTTGTGTGTAATGTGATATATGAGTTACAGTAAATTTGAACAGGTCTTACAGCAACACATCCCAAGGTCCCTGAACGTGGGATGAGTAACTGAGTAACTTCACAATTCAGTTTCAGCTGCGGGACTCACATGCCCAGAGGGTCTTGTCTGATGTGCAGGAAGGCACAAGCTCTTGTGGCGCAGTGTTGATGAACGTGTGGTTAATGGTGCTGACCGAGATGCCGTACTCCTCCACCTCAGAACGCAGGCAGTCAAAGAAAGCTTGAACAGCATGTTTAGAGGCCGCATCTTGAGAAGAGAAATGGCACAGAACAGAACTTAGTCCCTGCAGGAAAACTCCGACACTGGCTACTCTGAGTCTCAGAGTCACTGTTATAAACAAGACAGGTGAACTGACTGGCTTCCTTTCCTTTCTAATACTGACATGTGATGCTGTCCTCATCAAGGTCTGCTGCAGGTCCAGCTGAATGTCAAGGAGACACTTGAACACACAGTTGAGGAGTGAGAAGTATTAGACCGCTCGTGTGTTTGGAAATGTGCCTGAAGGGGCGTGAAGTTCGCTGGACGGCTCACATCTGTCACGAAACCTTCCCAAATGCAGTGGACTCCTGGCCAGTGACATGTGGTTCGCGAGGAGGTGGCGGGACTGTGAGGTGTGCAGACAAACTGTAGGACACACGCTGAACTATGAGCGCTGTATAGAAGAAGTTTGCACTGAAAGATATGTGGAATTACGGTGTGACCAGAAATGTTTGGTTTGACGTTACTGAGTGCTCAGCAGGGTGGCCCGGAATGCCGAGCAGCGGGTACCGACTGGCTTGGGGAAACCAGCTTTAACACCTGTATGTGCGCAGCATGATGAGGTGGACCTTAAACCAGAGGCAAGGCAGTAGGACCGAATATGGAACTGGCGAATTACCCCAATGCTATGACAAATGGGGCGTACGATCCTCAAAACACAGCAACAACAAGCGAGTCGACTTTGCAGACTGAGGTCGGGACAAAGGCGACTATGAGCCTAAGGCAGCCAGTTCGGCAAAATGGCAAAGTGGCGAAATGGCAGTAGATGGAATGCCTGGGCTTGCAGCAGCAGGTCTGTCCAGCAAGTGCTGCAGGAAGAAGGCAGTAAAGGGCCAAGCAGTTGTTGCTGGAGGCAGAGAGGGACGGAATGTAGACAAGACCCACAGGATGAAGCAGGTGGGAGGAAAGGGAGCTGCGCCACACAGCATTCCTCATTACACAAACAAAGCCTGCTGAGTTCTTACGTGTGTGTGTGTGTGTGTGTGTGTGTGTGTGTGTGTGTGTGTGTGTGTGTGCATGCGCGCGTGCGTGACTGGCTGGCCAGGGACGGGAGTTTCGTCTAATACTTCTCTCTTGAGATTGTTTCATAAAAACTTCAGTTTAAGGAGCAACTTTTTCTGTTTCCTGTCACTGATTCTCCTGGTTAAAAAAATGAATAAATAATAATAATAACTTTAAATCAGGGAGCTTTAAGGAGCTCAGATGACTGAACGCACAGGCCGAGCGGAAGGGCAAAGACAGTTTCCCCTGGACACTGTTGACCAGAAGCAGATGACCGCTCCTCCGTGACATCATGGAAGGCAGAAGTCCTGCAGCACAAAAAAAGCTATTAGCTTTTAGATTTATGGGTTTCAGGTTGAAATAGTCATAACACTTGCAAACATTCTATTTGGAAATATTGCCTCGTATTTATAGAAATGGTGAGTAAAAGAAAACTTTCAGAGTAGTCCAGAATGGGGACAGACAGGGACAGGGATGTTACCCTTGGCTACAGTGACGGGGCCAAAGTAATTTGTGTCCATGACTGTCTTGTCCAGATCCAGAGAAATGGACTGCGCAGGTGCTTTGACTTTCATGCTGCTGTTGCAGATGAGCACGTCGACGCAGCCGAAACACTCCAGAATCTCCGTGACCACGCCGGCCGTTCTGTCCGTGTCACTAAAATCCAGCACCACCAGCTTGGGGGTGAAGGTCTTTTGGTAAGGAAGAGATGCAGTGGGTGAGCAAACACTGAGAATATTAACCACCATACAGCCCTGGAAATGTGCCTGTCCTCTGTGCTGATGACATCTAAATGACCACATATTAGTACTTCTTGTTAACATTATTTAAATGAAGAAGGTGCTATAGAATTTTAATAGATGACTAGATGAGCTCATTTAACCCTAGCAAAGTATTCTATGACCCTTGTCACCATTTAATATTTTGTAGAGTCATACAACTAACGCTGTTACAGCTTTACGACTATATTTTTGACATTTAGCTAAAACGTTATTCGCCGGCCGAACGCAGTTTCATCAAAAGCTAATGCAGTAAATTCTAACTTTGTGCTTTGCTTGCTCATTTGCCTATTCAGAAATGTTTGTGTTCAGATGTAAAGATTTAAAAATTAAGAATATTTTAGCAATAAGTGTGCATACATCACAGCTGTAATCTTGCATTTTGTCATTAATCTCTTGCAGGAGTTAAGATCTGTACTATGTCATGTGAAAACCATTCACACTTGACTATAATGGTATATGACAATGATGGTGAGGTGATTTGGTCGGGCAAACGCACCACGCTGGGATCGGATGCACTGCTCAGGTCATTGGAGAGGGACTCCAGCTTATCCCAGCTTTTCCCGCACAGGATCAGCCGGGCCCCTCTCTTGTGGAACAGTCTGCTGCATTCTGTCCAAAGAGACGTGAGAAAGGAAGGACCGTCAGGAGCGAAGAGTGACTGACGGGGCAGTACTGCATTTATCCTCCTAATCCATCTACGTTGGAAAGCCACTGCAGGGGGGAACATTTTCTCCCTGACCCAACACCCCACCACCTTTTCTGACAACTGCCCCGTTGAGCAAATCACTCTCTTCAAATGCAGATAACATGCAGACATGCAGAACAGCTCTGCGATACAGGTCACAATCCAAGAGTGTTGCAGGGCTCACGTATAAGCAAGGCCGTCTCCGTGTGAGGGGTCTGCACCTGTTATTTTCATGGTTTTGTGCTGATACGGCTGTGCTGAACTAAACTGTCTTCAACGTGAGCACATTACGTGATCCGATGAATGATTTTTATGGATTTTTGTGTAGCATAATCAATTTTCAGACCACATAGTGCATGCAAAAATACACTGAATAAAAAAAAAATCTGACCTTATATATCTGGTGATGGCTGACAAAAATTCATTATGTACTCCCCTTGTAATATCAGCCATATTGCCCTCTGTTTGTTGTCATTATACTAGATATTTTAATAAATGAGAATTATTTATTGGAAAAAAAAACCCTATGTAAGATACATACAAAATGCATTCCAGACATTGCCGGACATGTTTTGGCGGAAAATAAAGATGTATTAATAGAATGGAATGTATGTGTAGCTACTGGCAAACTATACTATGCATTATTCATTTTATGGTGGAATGTGATCACACTGCTGCACTGAGACCCATTTATATTGGTACAACACATCAGTAATGGCCTTACCGCATCCCACTCCTGATGTGGCATCTGTTATCACCACCACCTTGTTTCGCACCACAGACTTGGACATGAACCTGAGCACCTCATTGTACACATAGTAGATTCCGGCCAGCAGCACCACTAGAACAGGCAAGGCCAGGACAGAAGTGATCCCCATCTTCTGAAAGACACACAGCGGAAGCACATCTGTTACGCTGGACAATTTTTCTTTAATACTGTCACTTTGTAACCACTGCGATAACTCACAAGCCGGCCGATCAATGCTCGTTCTCTTTAGAATGACATTGTCAAAGTGACATGGCAAGGTTACAAGGTTGCAGCAGCCGCACAGCCAAAGGTGTTTTGCTGACACGTGTTAAAAGCCATTAACTTCATTAGCTGCTTGTCCGCTGCAGGCAGCCGGTGGTCCAGGGCCTGTGTCGGACACACAGGGTGTGACGCAGGACACCTTGGACGGAGCACCAGTCCATTATGTGACAAGCACATCCATTCAGACACTTGGGGCAATTTAGAGTCTCCTATGTCTTTGGACTGTAGGAGGAGATCAAAACAAGGAAACCTATGCAGACACAAGGAGATCCTGCAAACTCCACACACTGAGTACATTCAGAATTGTTAAGTTTGCATTTGAAAATATCAAGGAGTGGCACAAATATATTCAGTACCTTATGCAAAATGTTTTCTCGTGAGTGTTTCCTTAGGCAACACCCGGATGCGATCTTAGAAACACAAAACCTTTTGAAAGGATAATAATACAATTAGCAATAATCTCTGTATCTATAAGGTTCAGTCTCTGTCAGTCTGTCCATTTGTTTGTTCTTTATGCATGACTTTGGCTTTCAAGGCAAAGACTTGAAATTTAGCACATAAGTATTTCTCACCCTAACTGAGGTCTGTGAGTAGTTAAGTTAATTAAACACCAAAAAAGGCAACTTACTAATTTCAACTTTTAAGATTTGGTCTCTGACAAGGCTTATAGAAGCAGGAGTTGTGACATGATACGCGACATGTAAGTAATGTCACCAGCAGTCTGTATGCAAAGATGCTGACGGATCTTCTTGCCACACACACACAAGGTGGCCGATGTCGCGCGCACTACACACACAGACTAATGAATTTTGACTGGTGGCTCACGCAAAATGTACGAATTCAACAATTTAAACGATATAAAGTCTGACGGTGTAATTTGTTATTACAGTCTGCAGTGTCACTACGACCGGCATGCGCGTTGCTGTCAGTCCCTTCCACGTGTTTGACCACATGAGCCGGTAGCTACTGCATCTAAGCAGATGATGGTAATACAGCTTGGTTATACATAATGTGTTACTAGTTGCTATTATTGTTTACCATTCCACTTTCTGATCTGAGCAGCACTGGGAAACTCGGCTAGTCTGCAAATAATTGTTCAAAGGATGATATAAAGAAAATACAGCGAAATCATTCCTAGATATCAAAATACTATTGTGATGCTTCTGTACTGGAACTGGTCTTAGTGCCACAGCTGTTATTCCATGACATTTACAGTGTCTGAGGACAGATACTAAATATACATTGGCCCAGGCATTGCTGTCCAAAATGCCTCTTTGTTTAGATACTGCTGTCAGAAGACAGATATCCCAAAAAAGTTCATACCCAATGACTGTTCACACTCACTCTCGGATTCCACAAATTAAAAAAGCCCACAGCTGGTACAGAGAAGTCGTAGAAATAAAATATGGCCAAATAATTGCGGAAGAGTGATTGGAGGCGCTCCGCAGCACAAATAAGGTTGACACAACACCAAGCATCCCGCTCCACCGGTGGATTTATCGCCAAGCTGACACAGCCTCTCACCTGTAATCTAGGTTATATTCAGATCCCTTACCTTGTTAAGTGTGTAAGGACAGCAGCCTTAGCTGGGAAAGGCAATTCTTTTCCAGGTTCAACCAGCAAATCAGCCCAGAAGCTTCACCCTTTCTCCCCATTCACAGATTCCTTTTGAGTGGCCTCTGGGAAGACGTGCTGGGGTTTGAGTCCTTTTAATAGCTTGCAGCTGAGTCTGTCACTTTTCATGTCTGCTGGCTGTGTAATATCTATAGCATGACACACTGCAGCCACCAAATACAGGAATAGGAGGTGTTATGTTTCTCAAGGCAGAGTCAAAAAAGTCACTGCATGCCAAACAAAGTCCACATTCAGTAAGCAAGATAAGCAGAGTAACAGTGAATCCCTTGAATAGAATCACTAATTCCACGTTCCAACTGTAAGCTCTAACAAACATGCAGCAGAGAACAATTATCTTAATCTGAGATAAACCTGAATGCCCCTTTCAAACTCACTCCCTGCAGGCTTGAGGTTCTATTGTTGAGTCTTAATGTAATCTAAGAAAAACAAACATATCCAATATAGCAAACAAGCTGGAGGGTTAACTACCTTAATCAAGTTGTTCATGCATTTAAAAAGTATAGCTCAATACACTGTGTGCATCATGATGAAGTTAAAAGACGTTTCCAAACAATCTACTGTATTATCTGTGTCATAGCCCTGACCACCTAAATGAAAATACCTAAATACTGTGGCAGTAGCACTTCATTTGTTCAGTTTCTCATTATTCCTCATTATTTTCCATTTTTATTGCATTATTGTTTTCTGGCATGATTGTACCTTGCTAATACAGTCGTGAGACTCACATTAAAAGATAAACTTACGGGATCGGAAGAGAGACATTTCAATCATCTTTATGTTTTCTTCCTCCTCGATGTGAATCTGGCTCAGTCTTTGTGGAGTTCGGATGTTCTCCCCAGGTCGGCGTGGATGTCCTTTAAAGGGTGCTGCTTTTTCCCCCCGCAGCCCAGAAACACAAGTTTCTGATGAAATTGGTCGCACTAAATTGCCCATAGCAACGGTGTGACAGTGTGTATGGGTGGACCCCCTGCAATTGACTGATGCCCCATCCACTTCCACATCACAGAACCTGAGCCGTGTGAGGTGTGGGTTTGAGTCCAACTCAGTCTTTGTGGTGTTTGCATGTTCTCTTTGTCTTAAAGTGTGAATTTCCTCTGGGTGCTTTGGTTTCCTCCCGCAGTCCAAAGATGTGTTTCTGTCATGAATCTTGGTAGCAATACAAAAAGGGTATCCATTTGGTATCATAGCACAACTGTCATTATTCTTGCAATCAGGACAACCTTTAAATAGAAGTTGTTTGTTAGTGAAGCTTGTAAGATCTTCAAAACTGGTTCTGTCCACCAAGGGTACTGGCCATGCAGGAAGTCAGCGTTCTGGAGTTTTCTGTGCTTTAAGTTCTTGTTATGAGCAGACAGCAGAGCAGCACAGCTCGAAAACAGCAATGGGAGGCATGACAGGGGAAAGACCCCCCCACCTGCCAGAGAACAGGCAGCACACAGTGAGGACGGCAACAATGCAAATGACACCCGCTGTCCAGCTACCTGTGCACTTTGGAGACAACAGGTACAAAGACCTCGAATCCAATGTGTTACATTTACACATATGAAACGCACTGCAAACTGGATTTTTTTAAAGATTAAACCTGAACTACATCTCCTCTCCTTTTAATGCAGTTTTTTCTAATTTGTTTATATGTTGGTGCATTTTTTTTTACACAAAACACTTTTATGTGGGCCCATATTACAGGCTTCTCCAGTGCATTCATTTGTTTCTTTTTCTCGATGTCCAGTCTTTTTAAGTGACCACAGAGGGGCTCAGGTATTATATTTAAGCGGCATTAAAAGCGACCCGGGACGTGGGAGTCACGTGCTTATTATAATTCTCTCCAGGTAATGATGAAATCGCTGTGAGACCGCCGCCCCCTTCCGGCCGCCCCGTCGCAACTCACAAACATGGCGTCCGCCCGCACTCTCGCGAGATTCTGTGGAATTCCCGCAGCAAATCCGCTCCATTGGGAAGAGGTTTGTAGCCCAAAAAAAGGGGAGGAGCGAGAATCAGAGACGGTGGGACGTAGTAACGGAAACAAAACAGGCTAAAAACACACATTTGATTAAATCCTTCGGCAGGAGTGTTTCAGTTTGGGCTCGTTCCCACGGGGGCGAATATTTTAGCACGTAAGATTTTTAAAAAAAACTGCGATGCAGAAAACCGTAGCACTCAGCTAGCTTAAGAGCTGTAGCGGCTAGCTGGGGACTCGGGGGTGGGGATTCGTAGGCTCAGCCTGTCGAACGTGGACAAACTTAGCAGGAATCCACTAGAACGCTGCCTGGCGGGGAGCTCTACGTCTTTCCATTCCGCTACAGGCAGATGGGACCCGCTTCCATTCGGCGACCATCGGAGCGCTCGGGATTCGCGCCGTACAGTTAGGACAACCAGGAAAAATCGGGCTGTTTATGAAGCAGCCGCTAGCCGACAGGCCGAGCGCAGGCCATGGACTGAGGAGAGGCAGCTAGAGGTCCCGCTGGAGCCCGGGCGACCGTTCCGACAGGCCAACACCTTTGTCAACAGCTGGCTGAAGCACAGCAGCATCCGGACCATGCGAGGCTTCGAGAGGCTCCCTGCTGCGCCGAGTACTATGAATATATAAAATAAGAGCAAAAAAGAAAAAAAAATCTGGGAAGACAGAGGACGCCGTTGAGCTCCACAGTTTATATATATATATATATATATATATATATATATATATATAAAACCTTTTCGTGAAAAACTTGGGGCAAAAGTAATCTGAGAAATTGAATAGCATGTCTGGTGCGAAAGAGAACCCGTGTCGCAAATTCCAGGCGAACATTTTTAACAAAAGTAAATGTCAGAACTGCTTCAAACCGCGGGAGCTGCACCTCCTCAGCGACCAGGACCTCAGCCAGGTAGCTGGACAGCGGGTGTCATTTGCTTTAATGTTGCCGTGTGCTGCCTGTTCCCCGGCAGGCGGGGGGTCTTTCCCCTGTCATGCCTCCCATCGCTCTTCTCTTTAAACTCCTCTGTCTGTCTGTCTGTCTGGCTTACTGTCCTACAGCAGTGCTGTCGCCAGAAGCAGAAAAAGGTGCTCATTTTAACTTTTCGGTTTCCCCCTCATTTCTGTGTTCAGCACTTGATGGTCTCAGGTTTCTGTCGTAGAACACGGAGTAACACCGGCGTATTCTCACTTTTCATTGTGATTTTTGCCTTGTTTTCGTAAGTTGCCCTAATTTCCGTGCTTAATGCACAAAGCACTGTTGCCGGCTGAGACTGCTTGACAAAATGGTTTTGTAAAAACTGGGGTCATTTACCTGCTCCGTGGTTTTGCAGCCGCCTGTTTTTTATGCTGCACTGATATATGCCGATCATTTCTCTCGGACCAAGTGGTACCAGCTCGCCGACAGCCGTTATTACTGTTGTTTATTTAGTGGGTGCTTTTCTGCCAGGCAGTTTACAGTGTTATGTTTGTGTATAATTTACTCTTACAGTTGGGCAGTTTTCAGGAGAACTACTTTGAGTGGTGCAGCAGGACGTTGAATTCAAATACAGCTTCTTTGCAGGCTGTAACTGCTGCTCTTATTTAGCCATTGTAACGGTAACCGTAAGGTGTGTGGAAGTGCCATCGAGTTGAATCTGACATATAAGTGACCACCGGTGTGGTTTCTAAGGCAACGAAGTGGTTAACTGTGTAAGGTACAGTACTTTATTTCTGTGCACATCTCCCAACACACAGCCAGCGGCCTGCAAAGTAACCTTCCCTCATCTTTAAGCTTGTGCCACATGGGAACCTGCTTTGCAACTCCTTTGGCCCATATGTATGTGTATTTGTATGTATGCAGTAATTGTCCACTATGTCCTGTTTGTTTTTTCAAAAAGCAGCAACAGAAAAACTGCTTTGTTGAGAAAAGGGTATTTTTAAGCTGCTTCTTTACTCCTCTGTCATTATATGAGATGTAAATATGTGTAACTTTGAACTAGCACAGTGCATTTTGAGTTTTATTTGGGGATTAATGTGGTTCTATTGGTAAATCTTAAGCAGAGCGTCGCATTCTTTACTTGAGGTCACAGCTGTGCAATACTTTGGTGAAGAGAGCATACCACTTTTTTTCAGGCTAGAAGTGCTTGTGCTCAGTTTGAATTATTATCCTTTTTTGCCGGCAATATATTGCAAGTCAATTATATAAATGGGAATAGGCCTTCATTGTTTAAACTTGAAATTCTTTTTAGTATTGTGTGATGGTCGAACTGCATATTAACCGTAGATTACAAAATAATTTTATTAAAGCATCAGAATGAGTCAGTTGCATATTGGCCTTGTTTTTATTTTGTGAAAACATGACAGTAGAATGTTGTATATATTCTAGCTCTTGAGGACTTCCTGAAGTTTAAAAGATGTTTCTTGACTAGGGGTTTAAATTGAAAAGAATTTGCTGTTTTGTTTCAGCAGTGGCATGTTATACTATTTAGAATGTGTGTGATCTATAAAATTGTGTCTGGCATACAGCAGTGATTTTTCTACTCTAAAAATGTTGCAGTCATTTCTCTAATGGAATAATGAGGACTTGTTGCCTGCATTCTGTGTTTCAAAAGACAAGGTACAGTTTAAATATCCAAGTTCACTACTGTTCATTTGATTTGTGGTTCCCATTAATTCCTTTGAACTTTCAGCATAATGACTAACACATGCGTGTCTGGTGCCTGGAGAGACCTGAAATGCTATTGGGTAAAATGATGTTTCGGTGTGTAAAAATGGCCAAGGTGACAAGCAAGCAGGAAAAAAAGATTATCAGAGAACACTTCATGCTAGCTTGGTAAGAGGGTCGGTTCAGTACGGTATTAAGGAAAATATGTGGAAACCTAAAATGCAGCCTGTCACCAGATGCTTTATTATTTACAGTAGTGCCCATATTTTTATACAACTGTCATGGTTAAAAAGGCAGTATGCTAAACCTGCAAATGCAGGATGCGCAAAGAAATGCAGAGTTTGAGTTTGAAAGCATTTAGCCGTAACTGGACCCATTTGTGTTCTTAATAACAATCTAGAAAAATCTCACTGTGTCCACCTGACAGTTGTATCCACTACTGATCTTTATAATTCCATCCAGGAAAATACTTTTAATGAGTGTCATGACAGTAACCTTTTTCCCTCACAGATAATTTGTCAGTATCCCTATTTACCCAAGGAGGAAGCAGTTGTTCTTGTTACAGTGACCACGTGTTTTTATGTTGCACCGGTTCTGTGAAGCGTCTCCCTGTACGTCAGCATTGATTTTTCAGAGTTTCTTAAGTGCATCTGTGAACTCACGTCTACATGCAATACCACTGATAAATTTTACTGCGCGGGTCTGAAGTTTCATTGCTCCAAAACATCCAATGTGATTAACAAGACGAAGCGAGTACCGTGTCTGTCAACTTCAGTAAACAAACAAATTGGCGGCAATGGACAGAAGTGGGAAAGTGTGTGGCTTCTTAAACAGAAATAGGAAACCTTTCAGACAGCTTGTGCCTTTTGTAGTTCCTTTTAATTGATCCCATTTGCCTAATGCAGATGGTTATCTGAAAGATTCCTAAGAAAGGAGGCAGCACTTGGCTTAAGAGCATTCTGGCAACATCAGCAAACTTGGGGGCGAGTGTCTGTGTGTGTGTGTGTGAGAGTGAGAGTGAGATTAATATTTGTTGATCCTTATGTAACTTAACCCTCCATTCATCTGTTGAGTTAGACCTATTACTAATTTGATACCAGCAGCCCGTCCAATAAAAGCAACCTTTAGAGAAAGTTCAGTTGAAGTTTCATTGTGTTGTCTGGTAATGTAATAATTATAAATTACTTTATAGTAAAATGTGACTTAGCAACAACGCATATTGTTAATGCCTCATTTGTTGTTTGAACTTGTGGAAAGCTTGCCGCCTTCATTTTCACAAGTGAAGTAAACCAGTTGCATTAAATCCTGTTTGCACATAAGCTATTAGCTTTAGTTCAGGATCCATAAACATGGCAGCAGAACTGAATGTTTTTGCATTTGTTTTCTGCATGTGGCACAGTCTGATTTACAGCTGCTCCATCTGTCTTTCCTTTGTGTGATGATATAAAAAATGAAACAACTGTCTTGTTGTTTTATGAGACAACTACTCTGCAATTGTCCAAAGACTGAACTTCAAACGACAGATATTAAATATGGTATTTATAACTCTTGCAAATGTTATTAGCCTGTGTTATGAAGAGAATGTCTCAACCATTGCTAACTTATAGATCTAGCAGGCAAAAGACTAAGAAACTATTATTTGAAATGGATATTTAGATAATAAACTTATTGGATAGGGATGACTTATAGAGTAAGCCTTCTTTCCATGGTTCACAGACGCATCCTGACGTTAAGAAGGCCACGTCAAAGCATGATGATTAAAGTATGGTTTTCCAGCTACTACAAGTCATTAAAGTATGCTTTGTACTACTGTAGAATCTGTAACGACTGGGAAACCTACAGTTGTGTGGTGCTTTCAGTAAATGTTTGATACCAGATTTAATTTTTATAGTGTTCAGACTGGTCTCTGTTTAAAGTGTGCGTATGTAGTAAAGTGAGAAGGTGGTAAATAGAGATTCAATACAGTCATCCCTTGATGTGTGTGTCTGATTCCTGAAAAAGCCATGCTGTGTGAAAACATGCCAATTGAGATGGCTATTTCCATAACTTTTAATGGGGAAAAATGATGCTTCCCAGCCCAACCAAACACTCCCAAATATCACTAAAACATTAAAGCACCTTATAGCGTGCCACACATAAGGATTCAGCTGCGCAAGACACACATGCACACAGGTGTGTCTACACAGAATGGTGCATAAAAAAACAAAAAACATCCAGTGAGCAGCAGCTCTGTGGGCAGAAATGCCTTGTTGGTGAGCAGGTCAGAGGGGATCAGCCAGACTGAAGGCTCTCTAATACCCCCTCTTTACTACAGTATTGGGTAGAAAAGCATCTCTGAGCATGCACCAGGTTGAACCTTAAGTCAGATGGGCTACAACAGCAGACAACCACATCGGGTTCCACTCCTGTCAGCCAAGAACAGAGAGCTGAGGCTACAGTGGACGCTGGCTCACTGAACCTGGACAGTTGAAGGATGGAAAAACATCACCTGGTCTGATGAATCTCAATTTCTGCTGCTGCAGGCAGATTTTTTTGGGGGGGGGTTGTCAGAGTTCAGTGTAAACAGCATGAAACCATGGAACCAACTTGCTTTGTCTCAATGGTTGAGGCTTTTGGTGGTGGTGTAATGGTGTGAGGAATGTTTTTGGAACACACTGGACCCCCTAATACCAGTTGAACAGCATTTGAATGCCACAGCCACAAATTTCACACTGCTTCCATGAATATGATGAGTTTAGTGACTTTCAGTGGCTCCCCAGTCACCAGATCTGAATCCAGTAGAGCACCTTTTCGATGACGTAGAATGGCAGATTGGCAGCATGAATGTGCAGCTAACAAATGTGCAGAATTATGTGATGCAGTCATAGCAACTTGGACCAGAATCTCTAAGGAATGTTTCCAGCACCTTGTTGAATCCAGGTCATGAAGAATTCAGTATCCCATATTAGAATGGTGTTCCTAATAAAGTGGCCAGTAAGTGAATGAAACTCAGGCTCTCTTTCTCTGTTATTCATGCACAGATTAATTTTTTTCAAGCTGCAGGTTTGAAATTTGTCGCACAGGTACTCTTCGGTTTTTTTTCTGGATAATTTCATTACGCTTCCAAAAAGGCTGCAACAGTTGTAGGTTAGATCGTGCTTGTGATTATTAGAGTGATTATTTCTAAGTGTGTAGTCTGCCATACAGGTACTTCATGTTAAACATTTGTTGATGTTTTACACTTTACACAGTATAGTGTATTATATATTCTAATTATTAACTACCGAAGTTTCTTTGGAAAAGTACAGTATTGTCGTAATTTTTTATTTATTTATTTATTTATTTGCAAGATTCGGTGCCATACGACAGCGAGGTTTAGTAAACCCAAGCAACATGATCTCTTGTAACTGTTCTGTTGGTAAGCTCTTTCTGTGGTGTGACTGGTGCAGAAGCTGGGGGGTTCTGCTGTAGTAGTGGGAAGATATTTGCTGCTTGTGAGAACAACTAACACTGTGTGAGATGCGAGAAGATGGCGGCAGATTGTGCAAGGTTCTTGCAGGATGTTCACTTTACGCTGTTACGAGACGAGGTCACAAACATTCCACGTGTACCTGCACAGTATGTGTTAATGCATTTTCATAACAGCTTTCTACAGTATAAACTGTAAGTGCTCAGTCTTGTCACGCTGCTGTATATGTTTTTGCACAGCTCTCAACGGTTGCTCTCATGGTGACATCGCACATGAACCATACAGACACTGTACACTACACTTTCTGTCTTTCATTTAATTTTTTCTTTTTTTTTTTTAAATTCACTGTTGTAAAAGTTAGTCTGTTGTATTTTCTAAGTGGAGGACAGTCTATTAACTTGCACTGGTGGAGATACGATTTTTACACTTTTAAAATCTGACCAAAGCTAGATTTAGAGTTGATATGCACACACATTAGTTATTTTTTTTATTGCAAGGAATTTCATCCATTGAATAAGTGCAAATATTTGATGGTGGACGTACTCCACTGTGGTTTCTCTCATTCCTTAAACCTGGCTGTTACGGACAGACGGGCTTCCTGCAGAAAGCAGGAGGCCGTTTTGGCAGGAAACGGGCAGAGTAATGAAAGACTAAGGCCATGATTCAGCTGTGTGTAACTAATTGAAGCAAGGATTTACTGCTTTGTTACTCACAAACTTTGTTTTCCTTAACTGCCAAGCACACTGCCCTGCCTGTAAAAGAATAAAAAATAACACATGCTTGAGGTTGTCATCAAATGGAAGGACTGACTGCCTTGCATTTTTATTTGGTTTGGGTTTCATACCCATTACATGTGCCGTCCAGTATGTGATTTTCTTCTGCCTGTTACGTCTTGGTGATCGTTATGTTAGAGAACAGTCAGGCGGTGTTCGACAGGCTGTCTGCCTGTGTGCAGCTCGGTGAGATGTATGTTCGGAGAAGATCTTTTTTTGGTATGTCTGAGCCCAATAACGCGGAAAATCGGTTGAAGCCGTATCAGTGAGCGGCGTGTTTAAGCAACGCTATGATTTAACTTGTGAAAGGATGTGCACTTTGGACAACCAAAACTTGATTTTCTCAGAGCTTGATCCAATGTTTTAGTGCCCGTACTGCTTTTTCAATTTGGGGGTGTGGGGGTCTGGCAGAGTGCATCCAGGGGTGAGCCACACAGCCCAGTAGGAAATTGGAAGTTAAGCCCTGTGTGCCTCTGAGGAGATCCATAGGGAGGAAGTCAGCTTGCAGTGTGTGAAGGAAGACTGGAGAGGCACGGCTGCCCCACGAACATTCCTATCACAGCTGGGAGAAATGAGACACTTGAGATAACCACAGTACACTTTTCATAAAGTTTCAATGCTTTCTTTCTGTCCATTGCGTGTTTTCCGTGCATACATTTCATATAAAAATAGGCTATAACAGTAGGCTTTACTTTATATGCAAGAAGTTAATGTGACATAAGAGGCTGGAATGAGGAACGTTGATATCTCTGGAGAGTAACGGCCGCGAATGTGAAACTGCTTCTAATTAAAATGAAGATGTGGCTTTTATTTGCAGCAAAAACTTTTTTTCCCCAGAAAAATTCCCTTCACTCTTCATCTTCCTTACACAACACAATAAATGTTTGCAAGCCTGAACAAGCATTAATTTATGATTAACTCATATAAACTTGGCAGAAGTACTGTAACATTACTGGCTTTTGACAGCTCTTCAGGTGCTCGAGAGGACAGATTGAGGGTAATTTAGTATTTAGTAAGTTGGAGAGAAAAGGTGCAGGCCTGACAGCTGCAGACAAACTCTGAAATGTACTGGAGTGTCTGCTGCAGACTGTCTGATACCACCACAGATTCTGTGAAAATCCATTTGAAAGATAGGTCTGGACCTGTTTCACTCTATCTTGTTAAATACGGGCAGTGAGCGGTCATTCAGCGTGGTTGCTTAGGGTCTGTACATCAAAAGAGGTCCGTACTTCAGATGACTCGTCCATTCAGTATCACCAGTGTTGTCAAGCTATTTCCATTAATGGTCTTGGTTTAGTTTGCCGCTCTTCAGAGGACATCTGTCTTTTTCAGAAGTTACATTCGATGCTGTAATTGCAGCCCTTGGCAAGCTTTGACTTTCGTGGAAGAGGGATCGGAAGACATTGTTTGTACATTGATCAGCTTCTGTTTCCCTGCTCACTCTGCATCTGAGCTTCAAGTACAGTTTTGTTTCCCTAACCTGCATCATTGGTTGTAATGATTGTCTAAAATTGCTTTTTTACTCTTTTTCAGGCCAAACCTATTTATGGAGGCTGGCTGTGCTTGGCCCCCGAGGGGACGGATTTTGACAATCCAGTGCAGAGATCAAGGGTGAGAGGATGACTGGGCTGTTGTTGGTCTGGAAGCAATGCATCTAACATGCTGAACTGTTTAGCTAATAACATCTCATAACCTAGGATGAAGAAACCTTTTAAACACTTCATTCAGTGTAGTTACTAACAGAATAGTGAAATGAGTGCTGTTGTTAACTCTTTGTTGCAACTTTGATAAGAACGTGGCACCTCTGACTCATTGCAGAAATGGCAGCGGAGGTTCTTTGTGCTTTATGAACATGGCTGTTTGCGGTTTGCTTTGGATGAATCGGTGAGTAGTTCATGCATGTCATTCATATGTGTCTCCCAAACATTTTGCAATGTGTGCCTTTTAATGTTTAATTTTTAGGCACAATCATCCCTCCATTTTAGAACGTTACAGAGTGTTTAATTTGGTTTTTCATGACACCCATACAGATTTGTGTCAAAGTGCACTAAAAAGATTTGGAGAATGCATATAAAAGCACATATGTCTTTCCTTTTTAATGGACCATCTCAAAACACCACCGTCTGTCGCAGCCCTAGGTGTTATGGGGAAATGCAGTCATTCACTGTGTGTATTACAGAGCTGTGGCTCTCCTATCATGCCTTGCTGTTGTGTGTAAACAGTTATTGTATTTGTATTAAATAAAGAGTTTTAAGTACAGGTGGAGGTGATAAAAGGACAGATTATAACTGTCGTGTTGAATAGTACCACCTTTATGCCTTAGTATGCCCATTTTGATTGGTTGAGAAGAAAAAACTGTAAAGAGTTATTTAACTATAGTGGAGATTTACTTGAGCGATATCGGTCTTGTCGGTGTTCCATGTTTCGAGGAATTGTTCTAGAAGAATGCCAATATCTTATCTATGAGGCAACAGTGACTTTCCAGAATACTTTCTGGAATTGTTATGGTTGAAAGGCCCCAAAGATCATCCTGAAGCCGAAAGTGTGCACACAGGAGGAAGGAACAAAGGAGGCATGAATGTGGGGAGAGTCAAAAGGACTGGAACATCTTGAGATCTAGTCTGGTTTTGTTCATTCTGCAGAGTTCTGAAATGAACCTACCAAAAGTTTAAGCGTTTTGTACGTAAACCCCCATAGCTGAGTCCGTTTCAAGATGACAGAGAGAAGCCGGTGCTTTGAAAAGACGCTGCAGTTTCCAAGTTTTCTTGCACATCTTCAGAGACTGCAGATGTAGCACTGGGGGAATAAATATAAATGAGGAGTAATATCTAATGTAGGCCACTAATAACCATTCAGTTTGGTAGAATTTTCATTGTAGTTGTTATGAAAGTACCATCAGCTGCGTCTCCTTTCTACCCTTTTCCTCTGAGTGTTTTTGAAGCAGATGTTTAAAAAAACATGGAAATTAGGTCAGTGAAAAGGCTCCCTTTGTGCGCTCAGACATCGCAACTTATACATGTTTGACTAATCAAATATGTTTAAGATGGTGACCAAAACCTTACTGCAGTGCTTATGGAATGCACTGCAAGTCAGTACTTATATTAAATGTGCACCAAATCAAGTCAGTTACTTGCAAAACAAAGGCCAGAATGAAGAACAAACCAACAAACAAACAGAGCTTTATATATACTGATGATAAGGCATTCTTCTGTTCATCCTTCCATCCATCACTGTTAACCAGTTAATCCTGTGTAGTGTCACAGCAGTCTGGAGCCTGTCCTGGAATCACTGGGCACTTGGCTGTGAAATTACCCACACATGGGCCACTTGTCCATTGCTAGTAGAAGTGTCACTGGAGCTTTGAAATGAAGTTCAAATTAGCACTTGATATTCTCTAAGCAAAATTTGCAACTGCTTGAGAAATACACATTAAAACAGAATGTTCTGTATAAATTTTTTTGAGTTTAACAGCACTTTAGCGGAGGGTTCAGTCGAAGAGGGGCTGTTGGTTTCGTAGGTTCGAGAATTAATTTTCTTGACTCATTTTGTGAGTAGAGGTCAGGTGTTGTGTGGAGGTTTTTGTAATGACACAGCACCGTGGTGTAGGTCAGCGATGTATGACGATGTACCCTGGTTGCTTTCAGTCCATCAGAGAGCACATCAGCTTCTTTTAGGACGGTTTGCTCATTGCAGCGTTTTATGTGTGTCTCGCTGGTACTCCAGCCCCCATCTGATTCCATCCAGCAACGTTAATTTCAGGCTGGAAGCTATCGATTTCCAGCGCTGCACGGTATTGTCGGTATAATCTAGAATACATTTAAACGTGTTGAATCCCTGTTACCTGTCTGAATATGCACTAGTTAAATAAATGCTGTTTTTTTCTGTCTGTCGATCTTGTTCAGTAACAGCTGGCTAGATGTAAAAATATGCTTTGAATGTTTCTTTTCAGCCCTGTAGAAAGAACTGAACTATCATTACCCAAACCTTTCTCTGTTTAAAAAATAAATAATTATTCCTTCTGTGTGAATTTTGCTGTATTTGGCCATGAGCTTTATAAACAGTAGAATAGTTGCTGTACAAATAGTTGATGAGCACCCTTAGCCGCAGTTAAGTGTATGTGGAGAAACTCAAAGCATGCTTTCAGCTGCTGGAGTCGGCAGTGGAAAAGGGGTATTTTATCCATTCGGTGGAGATGATCTGAATATAGTCAGAATCTGCACTTAAGTCAGCATTCCTCTAATGTGTCCATATTTGGTGAACTACTGAAAGGCTGTTGGTGGCTGTGCTTTATACTATGAGAACGTTAGCCCTGAAAATCATGTGACGATGTAAAATATGTTCAAGATTTACATTCCATGGTCTGTTTGCTGTAGGATCCCTTCTGAATGGAGCTAAAATTAAAGGTCCCCATAGCTCAGAGATGAAAAAGGGAGAAAGTAAACTGGCATTTGTGTGTGGTTGAAAGAATGAGCCAATCTAATTCTTGTCTGTTAAAAGGATATTATGGAGAAACTGGTATACGAACAGGTCCTGTGAGAGCTTCCTGTTGTGCTGTTTACAGCCTTGAATTTGAGCAGTTGGCCGTAGCAGGATGGCTTGCTACAGAAAAAGTCAAGAGCTTTCTGCTTCTCACAGTTATTTATCTTGAGCTGTGCTGGCAAGCCGTAGATAAGGCATTTACAGGATATATATGTATTACTCCACCTACTGTTGTGCAATAGCCCCATCCCTGTTTTAACCATTCTTTTCCCTCTGCCATTTTATTTGTTTTCTAGGTCTGCCTCTCACTTTCTTCGTGAATTAATTGATTTAGCTTTTTGCTTTGTTACATTGTCATACGACAGTAGCTGTGTTTCTCACAAGTGATGTGTGGTGAATGAAGCCTTATGTATTGTACAGCCTGCTTGTGAACCTGAGTTATTTGTTTTATGACTCAGTTGTGCATTAGTTGAGCACACCACTCTGCTAAGAATGTGAATCAGAGCGGATCAAAATGTTAATTTGGACGCCTCTGTGTGACATGAAAATGCAGTTAATTTCGACACAACCTTGAAATATTATGCAATCACTGAATTAAGGTCACTGTGTAGCCTAGTGTATTGAAAATATTTAAGCCTATTCATTTTAGAACTGAATGTTGTGACCAGGAATTGCATAGAGAGAGGCAAACAAAGCTGTATTCAGGAAATAGTACTGTAGTTGAGATTTGACTGTTTCATGACCTGAAGGCATTAACTGCTTTATCTGTTTGATTGGCAGCTTTTAAAATTTTTGATTTCACCCACACCTGGTTTTCATGTTATACTCTTGAGTTAACACATAAAGCTTGCCAAGTGAATGTCCTATTTACGCAGCATTTCAGTAGTCTGGAGGAGCACGGAGGACAGAGAACGTTGAAAGTTACTGTGTTGCAGCGCTTGAGTTGCTTTTTTGGTGCAAAACGTAGAAGGTTCATAACNATACTCTTGAGTTAACACATAAAGCTTGCCAAGTGAATGTCCTATTTACGCAACATTTCAGTAGTCTGGAGGAGCACGGAGGACAGAGGACGTTGAAAGTTACTGTGTTGCAGCGCTTGAGTTGCTTTTTTGGTGCAAAACGTAGAAGGTTCATAACTAAATTAACCACGGAAACAAGTATTTCCACTTTTTTTAAAATGTTGAGGAAATTTGTTTAAAAATTTCTGTAACAAATATTTATAGTAATTCTAGCATCTAAATTTCCATACAACATTTTATACTTTCCTACTGACAATTGAGGCATTTAAAAATATATAGTATTTATTCTAACCATAAGCTGAAAGGGAGTAAAACATGACTTAAATAGAAAGCCACAGTATACATATTGTAGAAATACAATAATGTGTCTGTTTGAAGCTGGAACATTAAAAGGAAGAAAATCATAGCGATATAATGTGAATTTTTATGCAAGTTAACCTGGAAAGGGAGCCTGTCACTCATCTGAAAGTGTCTGTTATCCAGATACAGGCAGTGACTATACAGGAGTTTCCTGAAATCTTCAGGTGCTCATGGCAGGAAAGTTGTTGTGTGTTGGTGGGATGGAGAAAGAGGTTTGGTGGCACGTCAGTATTGGGTTTGTCACCATTCCAAGATCTGATACAGGAGCTTGTTATCCTGGGCTAAAAAGGAAGGGGTGAAATTACAGGTTGCATTACTGACATAAATCAGGTTAGAGCATGCTGTGAGCAAAAAGTGTGAATAGTCATGGTGTCAGCAGAGGTAAGTCATGACAGGGCAGACAGTCGGTGTCCTTAAGACAGTCTGAGATTAGCCTCAATATGGAGATGTTCAATCCGGACAACCAGGATCTAAGTCTAATAAAGTTGTGACATTGATTAATTCATGAAGTATTCAGCAGGGTATTAAAACAAAAGTTAATTTTAAATGCATGTTATGATGTGTGAATTCTTTTTTTGTTTTTTTTTTTTGTGGATAGTCCTTGCCTTTTTTGTTTAGGAAGTGTACTGACAATATCTGACAAAAGCTCTATTTTTAATTCTAGCTCCCTTCTTGGCTATTAATAACCAGCCCATAAAATTCTTGAACAATGCAAGGATGTAGAATGAGGTTTTGTGCTTCACAGTCAGATTGATATTAAAACATGTGCATGGCAAGAATTTGGAAATCCATGAGCTTTTTGTGTCACTGACAGAGTTTGAGTTGCCACCCAGTTGGGCGGTGTTTTTACTCAGCCTGTTGATGAACGCTGAGACGCAGGCAGAGCCTCGATGCAGAACAACCACTTTGCTCTCTTCCAGTTAATTTAAGGAGCTATATATATAGCTTTCTTGTGCTATTCAGTGGCTATTTGGTTTGATTCTTGAATTTCTGTAGGATTCCTTCTACCAATAGTGCATTTGAGGTCTTTCTAGAGGTTCTGGTTAGATTGAGATCAGGACTTCCTGTCAGCCAGCTTAACACAGTCCAGTTTTAGACTTTTTAAATCATCATTTTATGCTTTTGGAGTATTTGGGGTCACTGTTCTGTTGGAGGACCCATGATCTTTAACTCATACCTAGTTCACTGACACTGGGCAGCACATTTCACGCTAAAATGCCTTGGTAATGTTCTGATTTGATGAATGCTGACCTTAATACGTTCAAGGACTCCAGTACGAGATGCAACAAAGCAGCCCCACAGCATTATTGAACTGCCGCCATATTTACCTTGTAGGTAGGTGCTTTTCCTTATAAGCTTAATTTCATTGCCTATAAACAAATTGCTGGTCTGCGTTGCCAAAGAGCTCTGTTTCGGTTTTATCAGTCCACAGAACAACATCCTAGAGGCATGTTGCTTTCTCTAGGTAGGTTTGGGCAAAGCTCAGCTGTGCTTTTTTATATTTGTTTTTCAACGGTGGGGTCCTCTTTGGCCTTTGCCATAAAGCCCTTCTGGGTTTAGTGTGCAACATATGGTAAGAGTGCTGGAAATTTGTCACAGGTGAGTCTAATGTCAAAACAAACAGAACCTAGTTCTTCAGTTTGTTTTCAGAGTGCACTTCTCGTGCAGTGACAGCACACTGAACAGAAGAACAAGAGACACAGTAGAAAAATACAACAGATAGAGTAATTATAATATTTATTTATCTCATTTGCCACCACAATTAAATGAAATGGGTAAAAAAAAAAAGAGCATCTCATAACTAATGAAAACACCTGTACCTCTAGTACATCCACAGCATCATGGCCGTAGAAAAGCAGGAACAGTACAATAATGTCTTGCTATCTGAATTCTCTGTATTCAAAATTTCCATGTAACAGCTCTTAGTCATTTCAAATAGTTCTCAGATCTGGCATTTAAAAGTGCCTCCCTGTGTGTTTGAGCCTAAAATATAATTTTGTTGTACGTCGTATTAATTTTATACATCTGGTTCATTTTCACAAAGGGTGACAATTCTGGAGCTGACTGTATCTCCGTCTTTTCCTCAAGTACGTTACTGAAATGCCTCAAGACGTAAGATAAAAACACCGAGTCTGCATGTTTGGGTAACACAAATAAGTGTAATACGAAAAAGTTAACTGTTTTTAACCTAAATAAACAAATTCTCATTGTTAAAGAATTCAAGGTCCACAGTCTGTGATGTTTATTAATAGGTGCACACTGTAATTGCCATATTTGGCAATCTTGTGGGTTAACTTAGATGCTTTTCTTATGAAGAAGGATCACTGAAATGGCCATAAAAGGCATCAGAAAAGAGAGCACCTGTTTTACATGGAGTGGCCGCTGAAAGCCTGATAACAGCCAGCGCAGAAGTCTGCTGTGGTGGATTGACTTAAACAGTTTTGACAGAGGGGAAATTTCATGCTCTTTAAATCCCATATGCTGGGTGACGTATGTGGTGTGTTGTATTTAAGGTGTAATATTTTTCATGTTATGAAGACCACTTTTGTGCAAAACTGACATGCCCTGAACACATAGCATGGAAAAACATGGACAGTGAGTTTGTTGGCTTTGTTCTGTGGTTGTTAGGTAGACAGGCGTGACATTCTGTAACAGTGTCTCCTGATACTCTTTTCACCCGATGCCCGCTGCGCTGAAGCACCCACACTTTTTCTTAACTCTTACTTATGTACTGCCTACACAAGAAGCTTAGTTCTGGCTTTCTGTGGTCCACTTCTTTTCAGCTGGCAAACTCTAAACTGAAATGCTTTTCTTTTGTTGCCATGGCAACTGTTTGATAACCATGTAGTGACCTTACAGTGGTTGCAGATTGATACTTTACTTAACAGAAGGTTCCCCCTCCTGCTTCTTTTAAAATGGCATTGTTTTTTGGTGGTATCCTAACATTCCCAAATGTTTTTGGGCCCATTCCCATTTGCTATTACTGTTGATTTCCTGCGGCAGGGTGGTATGTACATTGAAAACCTTTACACGCTGTTTTTATAAGCAAAAATATTTTGCTGAGCTCTAGTTCCTTGTTCTATGTAATATGTAACATACCATTCATCCTGTTACTGCATTGTCAGTTTTCTAGTTAAATTTTTATGCACTATTAATATCCAAATGATTTGTTTGTCCAATGCAAGGGGTACAGCAGTAATTTTAGTATAGAAACTCATAAATTATTGTACATCAGTCACTGTGTAATGGCAAAATGTTACTCCATGGTGTAGGTCCCTGCTAATCCTTGTAGGTGTTGACAGATGGCTTGTTGGTGGCCTGTTGGCCTTGAGTCCCCACCTTTGGCACAGCTACATGGTGTCTAGCATCAGCAGCTAAAAGGGCATAACAAAAGGAGTAGAACCTGTAGTTGTGCCCCTATTGTCTGCAGAAAACAAAGATCATAGCTCAGACCCTCCCATGTCAGTCCAGGCGTCCGAGTCGGGCCACTGGTCACTGCCTATAAGTGAAAGGAGTCTCCGTCAAACTTTGCTGGCCTCACAGTGACATGCAATGGAGATTTCACCTGCTCTGGTTTTTGTTTTTAAATATATGCAGCGAAATTAATATGCTTTGTTAGATAGCCAAACTCAGAAAGAGTGTTGTAGAGGAGTGCACGAGGGATTGATATCCTCGTGTTTCATCATGCGTTACAATATAAAGGAAGGTGAAAGATGCTAAACTTTGTTTTAGTATTTCTCAACTCATGGTATGTTAATGTACCTTTTTCCCCCATTCATTTGCTTCTTTTATTTATTCTCACCTTTAAAGTCCAACATAACATCACTGCCTTGTTCAGAACAGTTGTATTTAACCTTCCAGCCAAGTACCCTGCCTCAGGGAACGGTGAACATGAACCTTTGCATAGACGTCATTGATGCAGAACCGAGGACTGGACAGAAGAATGCATTGTGCATCATCACGCCGGATCAAGAATACTACATCCGTGGGGAAAACAAAGAGATAATTAATGGGTATGTGCAGCCCATGTAGTCACTTGTCCTTTTTATGTAAAACGATTTATTTTTATCATGTATTTATTTAGCCGATGCTTCAGTTAGAATTACTCAAGGTTTGTGTACTGAGCTAACTACACTGATTTGCTTATTTATACTGCTGGATAATTTTTGCTGAAGCAATTTGGGGAAATCACCTGGTCGATTTGCTACAGCAGGAGCAGTAGAACCTGGGTCCTTTGAGCAAAAGTGGCTACATCTAGACCACAATACAGCCTGCTGCCTGAAGGAGAGGAAATTATGTTTTTTTGTATGCTATTTCCAGACTTTTTCATTTTTTTCAGAAGCCTACAATGCTTGTTTTATTGTCTTACATATTGGACAGGTGTAAAGTCTTCCACTGTTTTTGTTGACACCAGCAAGTTAACTTGTTCTTTAGACATTGATATAACCTGTGAACTCCTATTTCTGGATGCAGTTACTGATTTATTTATTTATTTATTTATTTTTTTGTTGTTGCTTGTGAGCATTGGCCCAGGCTGGACCGAGGAGCGTTTTTTTTTTTTTTTTTTTTTTTTTTTTTTTTTTTTTTAAAAAGGGGGGNTTTTTTTTTTTTTTTTTTTTTTTTTTTTTTTTTTTTTTTTTTTTTTTTTTTTTTTTTTTAATAAACGGGGAATGCAGGACTTTTCATTCTGTTCCCACTTAAGGGCAGAGCAGCTTAAACTGTCACCTCAGATCTAAGCTTTGCATTGTAGTTGTAGCTATGTTATGGCAAAAATGAATCCCCTGTGCGCTGATGGCGGCTTTACCAGGTGGAGTGAGCAGTTGGTGGTATACCCAAGGACCAACAAGCAGAATCAGAAGAAGAAGCGAAAAGTGGAGCCCACTACGTCACAGGTGACTTTCGCTCACCACTCATTTGTGTAGCTGGCACAACTCTGCTAAGTCCATCAGTCCAGCTCAGGACATTTATATTGGGCCCATTATATTGGTCAGACTGTAGTTGCATAACTAATGCATCTTTTCTCAGAATGTGTAAGATCTGTCCGTCTTGCATACGAATAGTTGCTAGAAAAAACTTTGTTTACAATTGACTTGTTATAGGTTGTTCTCTAGGTTCCTCTAGGAACAATATTTATAGCCTAATAGTGTGTTATCTTGTGTTGCTGCACTTTTGGTTTCAGGAAAGAAGAACTCTGCTTGATAATTATTTCTTTAATTTCTTCAGTTCTTGTGAAGGAACAGCTTAATTTGTTTAAAGAATTAACCTTTTTAGTGTTGTATTTGTATTCTGTGTTGATCTCCCTGCACACTCAGCCCTCATACCGCAAAAAACTGCTACCACGGGTTACGAAGACAGATACCATATTTCATATAACTAGTGTACTGTTCAGAGTGAAAGAATGAATGAACAAAGCTTTTTTTTTTAAGGAAAATTAACTTGGTTGCAGCAGCATAATATATCCATCATACATATATGCGTTACACATATACGTCCATATGCATACAGTGATGAAGAAAAGAGATAATTAAGTAGCTGAATGAGCAAATTACTAAGTTCATGGATAAACAAATAGGCAAGCATATGTAAACGTAAGAGAGGGAGGTGTGAGGTGAGGTGATGCAAGTGGCAATAGATTTAGTCACTAGGAAATTGTCGCAACCCTGGCAACGTGAGAACTTATTGTGGAGCTTGATGGCTCCTGATGGGGAAACACCTGTTTTTTCCTTTCCACTCGACTACAACTTGCTTGTACATCACTACGGCGTTTGCCTGTCCAACAGTACTAACAATACTCATGTACTAAATGCTACAATTTTAATGGCAAAACATTTTGTTTATTGTATAATGTATTATTACTTTTTACCTTCACAACAGTACACCTTTTTGAGCTGGGCAGCGCAACTCAGCTAAGATGTATAAAGCTCAATCTCTGTCACTCCCTTTTTCTGTTTGTTGTTTATCCACCACTTTGTTTTTCAAGCCATACACTTTAAACTTGGCACATAGGTACTTTTCATCTGTAGTTAGGTTTTTGTGTAGTCAAGCACAAGCTCACACACACACACAGACAGAGTGATGTGTACTTTCAGGTGTTTTCCAGCTAATTTGTCTAGATGACATTTGTCTGGTATTTTAAATAATCTTAGATCACATTTGGCATCAAGGGACATTTTTTTTCCTTATTTATTTTTTTATATGAAATAATTTGAGCCCCTAATGGCATAACTTTACGGAAAAAATGAACACTTTTGCGTGGAAATTGTTTTTCCGAACACACCATCGTAGCATATAGATTCATTTTCCTGCTTATTAGTTTTACTTGTCCAGATGTTAGAAACGGGTCTACTTCTGGCCAGTCTCTTGATGATGTGCCCGTCTGCCCTGTTTTAGGAGCCTGGCCCCGCAAAGGTGGCTGTGACTGGTTTGGGCATCCCAGAAGTCGAGAAAGTCCCAGACTCGCGCTCCATCACGTGGCAGGAAGAGCAGCACAGCAGGGAGGCAGAAGTGGGGCAGGCTTGGCTCTCAGCTGATATCATGCCCCTCAGCCCACCTCCATCCCATGCAGGTAGGAAGGAAACAATGTTTGTGACAGGTGTCCTTTCTTGCTCTTCCGACTCTTTCTTTCATTTCTCTTAGAGCTGTGAGACCCGGCCTGTAGTGGTCTGAGAGTTGAGTATCTTTAAAAAATCTCATAAATGCAGGGGAAAACAACCATGTCGATGTCTGGATTTCCTGTAAGGTTGTCTTTTTTGAGGTTAGCGTTGTTTTGCTTTGTGATGGTTAGTGTAATCTGTTTGGCGATGTCATGCCTTTGGAGGACGTGTGTTAAATGCACTGTATTGATTTGTTTTAGAAAGCTGCCGTTATTTTTTAAATTTTTTAGGTTTTTTTCTTCTAAAGAATTGTGTATAATTTATCATATTTGTAAAGTACTTCCAATGTATCATGTGTTGAAATGCCTCTTGGTCAAAGGTACCTTTGTTTGCCAGACCACTGTACTGTAGTTGCTACCGACAAGCTTATAGAAATCGATAAGCAAGATTTATTCAAGGCAATCAAAAGACAGGTGAATTTGCTTATTTCAAAACACACTTGGTACTGCAGACAACCTAATATTCTGAAAGGTTTTTATGAAAAGGAACCCTTTAGAGCATTATTGCTTCTGTAATCATAAGTCTCAGGGTTTGCACTTTTGATTTAATTAATAACGTGTCCACATTAATTTTTTTTTTTTTTTTTTTTTGGGGTGGGAGGCATGGCATTCCAGTATACAACTTTTATGGGCTGCAGTTTTTCTTAGTTTTTTTGGTATTTTTAACCAAAGGTTTGATTACCTCATTTAATATAGGCTAATATATTAAGAACATTTTGAAATCCTAAACTTTGAAGTGGTATCTCACCTTAAAGTGCACTAGGTAACTTCACTTGTAGACACGTATTGATCTGTCCCTCGTCCTGTGTGTTTAAAAAAGTTTAGAAGACATTGTCCTTAGTTTCAGTTAGTCTGGTGCTGTAGTTATGTAATGTTTCCTCCTCAAGTCTGGCAGCATAAATTGATTTCATAACAAAAACAGTCTGGCATGATGTAATATAAACACTGACTCACTGAGTTTCAATTATTTGAGGTATTTCACTCAGCAGAAATGGACTACGCTTTTTCAGTAGGCTCACAGGTTAGCACAGCCTTTAAACGGCAGAAACCAGGTGCTAGTTCTGTTGCAAGGAGAAACCACCCCTGCGTTACATTTACTAAAATGGAAATAATGGATGCTGGTGGAAAGACATGAAACCCAGAGATGTCGCTCACTGATTTTCTTCAAGTCAGATTGGATTCACGCTTTTCATGTGTCAGAAAAAGTTAACCACCTGCATACAGCCTACTTGCACTGTTACTGTGTTCAACGCGTTTTGCAGTTAAGTTTAAAACAGACAGTTTATATAATAATATAATAAATTGTTGCATGTTATTTAAACACTTTTACACATAATTCTCCCTGCAAAATAAAACATTTTCAGTGTAAACATCTAAATTATTAAAAATAATTTGTTCAAATAAGTTTTTGTTTGTTTATTTATTTATTTATTTATAGATCTATATTTATTTGTGCTAATACTGGCTATTCAGTCTAAGGCTGCAGTGTCTGCATGAAATTTTTTTTTAATCTAAATAACTCACATTTTGATGCCTTTGTACATATTTTAATTTGACATTTCTTTGTCAAAGGAGATGCAGTCCCTGCAGACCTCAACTCGGATGGTGGCGCTGTTAATGGAGATGAAGTTGACCGGGGTGGGCTTCCCACGCACACTGCTGGCCTGCAGCACCCCACTGACGTCCTCTCCCCAACAGGCAGCATCTCTAGTCGTCACAGTGTGGAGCTGGGTGGCCTCCCACGGTGTCTGTCCCCAGCCCCCAGTGATCCCTTCCCGTCAAGCAGCAGCCTGCTCTCCAATGGCTCTCACATCAGTGGATCCATGAGCTCCCTGGATTCAGATGCCAGTGGCAGCACCGTCACCAGCACAGATAGCCGTGCGACCGAACCAGCAGCTGGCCGGGGTCACCGTGTGGCTGCAGCCTACGACACTCCACGCTCACGCCGCCTCGAGGCAGAGGCACGCAAGGCTGAGAAGCGCAGTCGTGTCCGTAGCCCCGACCAGCAGGGTTCTGAGAGGCACCAGAGCGAGACAAAGTGAGTGCCGATGGTATTGTTGATTCAGAAGTATCAGTTTGTTTTAACTTGTTGACTTTAAAGTGCATAATCATTTAATAGAATTTATGCATCTATTTATTGTTCAAACTTGCCAAATTGATTCAAGGTCTAAAATTAAGCAAAGTGTAGCTGAGTTTGTTTGAATGAACAAAATAATTCAGAACTTTTTGCTGCAATTAAAAAATTTTGAATACAGTAATCCTTTGGTATCTGAATTAATTTGTTCAAAACATGTCAGATACTGAAATTTTAGATACAGAATGCCTATTTTGCATTATTTTACATGGGGAACAGTGAATCATGCACTCCCTGCCCATCCAAAAACACCTGTATATAACGGTCAACCCATGATTTCGGCTTTGATGGAACACTCTAAGTGTCAGTTACCTAATTAGAAGACATCTAATGTTGTCATTCATTTGCATATTTGTAATGTATGCTACAGAATGCAGAGTACAGGACACTTAGCATA
Source organism: Arapaima gigas (assembly GCA_900497675.1). Lineage (NCBI taxonomy): Eukaryota > Metazoa > Chordata > Actinopteri > Osteoglossiformes > Osteoglossidae > Arapaima > Arapaima gigas. The sequence goes on along the minus strand of UFQX01000389.1, from coordinate 257,141 downwards.
TTAGTGCTGCCACTGGTGTCGTGTCTGCACACAGCGACTGCATTACGCAGAGGAGCTGAAAGGGTACATCCAAGGGATTTGAAGTGAGAATTCAGTGTTATGAGATGTAGACTAAAGGAAGGACGTGTATCAAAGTAACTCGTCCCATCCATGTCTTTGTTTTACACGGCAACCAGTATTTAAATAAATAAGTTTATTTAAAAAAGTAAATGCCATGACATGACGTAAACCTTGAGACAAAGCAAAATGGGCAGAAACAACCGATAAGACACCAGCACAGTCACGTGCCCACATGTGCCTGTTGCCTCACATCAATTTGTAACAGTAGGCAGTACAGTTTATTGCAATACATACAGTATTTAAATGAGTGTATACTGTATGGTTATGGGTTTTCATTTTTTAAAATTTTGACTTTTATTTGCATTTCAATTTTTTTTATCAGATAAGATTCAGATAAAATTTTGTTATAGCAAAAGTTTATTATTATTTGATGTATTATTTTCTAATTTATTTTACTTTTTGAATTTGTTTGAACGATTAATGGATTACACTTTGTTCTTCCATACTATTGAAGATTGAACATGAAATTCCAGAAACCACTTGAAGGGTGGCTTAACTTTTTGCATCGTAAATGGCACGATTAAGTTTTAACTTTTGCTTACCAGAGCCATGCCGTATGGTGCCTGGCAGCCTGTGTCATGTGTTGCAAATACTCTGCTGGTCTTCTCAGCTCCCTTTTAAGGAGGACCAGCACAGCAGCAAATTCTCCATATAAGGACAAAATTCAAAAAGAGTATTTCCAGCTGGCTCCAATCCGTCGAAATTCTTCCTTGCAACAAAACTGGCCGAAAAAAGAAAGTAATCATTAAAGAAAGACATTCTGTAGGTGGCTTTCACAAACTGCTTGTATACACGTAGGAACATAATCTTAATGGGGTGAACAATGGAAATGTCTAAGCGAATATATCTGGCAATATGTGAACATGTCTTATTTGAGAGTTGTGGTGTGTTTTTGGTAGCCAGACCGGCCTTAACTTGTCCAGGCAAACTCCTTCTGTGCATTAAAAATAATCTTCTGACTTTTTAACTTCATCTTGGCAGGAAAAGCAGGTTCTTCTCTTATTCATCTGTCATGTTTTGCTATTATAACTATCAGTTTCCATCTGTATACATTACTAAATTAATATTGGCCTCCTGTTTCCTGTCTTGCAGTCGCTCCAATGTGATAGAGAAGTTGGAAGCACTGGAGCTAGAGAATACGGAGAGGATGGAGGTGGAGGAGGCTGGCCATGGTAGTCTGAGACAGGGCCGTAGTGAGATGAGGCGCTTCCAGAGGGAGGTACGGACCCTGCCTGGGCTACCTTATTCTCCCCAGCTTTAAAAAAAAATTGTCTAATTTAATCCAAGTCAATTTATACATTTATATCTTAAACCATTTCAGAGATGTTTTGTACTGTATCTGAATGAAATGTTTGGTCTTTCATATTCACAACGTGTAAAACACAGCTAGTGTTACTTGGTTGTGGAGGGGTGGGGGACTCAAACTGGACAGATCAAGTACATTATGGCACTAGTAACTATTAAGTTGTTATATTTGTGTCAACATGTCACAAGGGCTTTGCAATCTGTAGTCGTGTATTTATTTCACAATGACTTTTAGCTGATTTAAAAAAAACAACAGTGCAGCACCAGTGAAGTACTATGGAAACCAAACCAGGTCAGTTTTCTGTACCTCTAGCAGATGCTACTGTTGAGCTGCTGTGTTTGTTTTCATTCTGAGTGGAGGTCAGAGGTGTGTGCTGATCTAATTTGCATTTTCCATTCTGTGGTTAGACTCCCCTGATAATTGTACTTCCTTTTCCCACCCTTTACTGGGGAAAATGCTTCCTCAGAAATCAAAAGAACAGAACTTGAGTGCTAAAGTCATGCTGGAGTCCATTGATTCAGTCCAGTTTCAAAGTAATTTAATCATGGCCTGTTTAATGCCTACTGCATCAGCAGTAGTTTGGATCTTTAAAAGCTTTAGCATGGCTTTCTGATGAACTCCTGCCCATTAAAGTGAGGGAGAATGCAGGTTTATATCTTGCTACCAGCTGAAGTTCTTTGTCATTTTGCTATGGTTCAGTGCAGAGCTTGTGATGACACTTCTCATGACATTTCAAAAGTGATATTATCTGTCATCTTCCCCTCTGTGTTTTTTTTTTTTTTCTTTTTTGTTTTGCTTTCTGGCAGAGAGGAACCTTAAAAGATTTGACATTGACTCAAAGTATATATTCAGCTATTTGTTTTAATGTAGTAGATACAAAAAAAAGGAAGGTCAGCAAGAAAGTGGATCCTCTTGTTTGGTCAGAGTACCAAAAAGCTGCTTATTTGCAGCTGCAGTCATGAGAAACTTGAGGAGTCAGGTTCACTCTTCTTAAAATGTTTCCTTTTACGGTCAAAGCAAACTTTTTTTTTTTTATATATATATAAACGTTTGGTTTTTTTCCTCCTGAGATCTATGAAACTAACCTTTATATTGACCTGAGGGCTTCACTGTAGTCGGGGTGATGAGGTAAAACTAAAGTCTAATTCCTTGAGATCTCTAGAAAAGTATTTCTTTACCAAAGGACTTGGGGAGAGACCCCAGGCAAAGGTGACCTGGCACACAGCCCTCAGACTGATGTTTTTCTACAGACCACACAGCACATCATGAATAGTTCTCTGCAAAAAAAATTCTCTTTATACTCTTGAACTCTTTCCTTAATGTAGAAATGACGTTGCTCTGGAAAAGTGACGACCATGTGAGTTAATGTGCTGCTTCTTGCACCGTTTTAGAACTTTTAATTTTGTTCTTTTCCTTAGTTTTTTTTTTTTTTTTTTGCAAGAGGCATTTTTATTTGTTTCTTTTGATTCGGTGATGAGTGTGCGAATCCTGAACTGAATACAATTTCTCATTCTGAGAATGTGTAAGACCGGAGCGTTCGGACTGGTGATCTTGTGGCCCGTTTCCTGAGCAAACTTGTGCTATTGGTTTAATAATAATTATTAGTACAGAAAGCATTGCTATGTTCCAGCATGTATATATGTTTGTATGGAATGCTTTTTTTTTTTTTTTTTTTTTTTTGTATTATTTATTGTAACAACTACAGCACTGGATCACAGCAGAATAAAAACAAAAATCAACATCCCAGAGAAATAAAAGGCACATCAAATGCAGTAGTTCATGAGGTACCACTGACCTGGTGCACTTTCATGAAGTGTCCGGTTCCCATCAGTTGTTATATAGAGCAAATACTTTACTTTAACTTTATCTGCCAAAGAAAAAAAAATCATGTCATCCATATAGAGAACAATTTGAATACAAGCCACCTTAAATTGATACTAGGTTATTAAGAGAAGTGAGAAAAAGCAGAAGTCATTATAATACTTTACTGCAATATTAAAGTTTTCCTTTGTCTCATATTTAAACAAATTGAAGTTTTGGACTTCAATTGAACTGTACTGGCAGCACAAGTGATAATTTAAACTGGAAGCTGTTTTACAGTCATGCAGTCAGTCGTGCTGCCGCAGACCACGTTACCCGGTGAGGTGGAAAGCAGACAAAAATGAAAAAGATAATGAAAGAGAAACAAAAGGAGGGAAAAGAGAGATAAAGGAGAGGGAATATTGGAATCCAAAATGCGAGTATATAGAATATAAGCTAAGATTCTCAAACTGTGACAATCTCTTTGAAATCACAACTTTTCCAGGTTATTTCAACCAGTAGGTTAGGGTAGAGTGGCAGATGGAAGTATGAATGTAAAGATGATATTGCCTTTCTTCATCGCACATTTTTAAAAATATTTTCAGGTCCAAACTGCAGCCAGGAAGTCACTAGGCAAAACCAATCTCAATAGGAGCAGACTTATCCTGCAGACCCAGCTAGAAACATTCTGGATACATTCATAAGAATATTACCTTTTGGCATTTTCAGGCAGACCCACAATCTTCTGATAATTGCATTTCCATTTTTTCAGTTTGTGCAACTCAGTTTCCTGTTTCAGGGCAGCTATTGAATTACATTTTGATTCCAGCAATTCCTCCAGGTCACATATCCTGTGTTCAATCATAACAAAGCAAGTTTCAAAGTTATTCATGAGATCAATTAATCTGGTGAGTTTCTCCTCCTCTTCACAGACACAGTGGAGGAGGTGAGATTCTCTAGTTTGCCATTCACAGCATCCTGCTGAGTTTTCATGGTCATTTATTAGTCTCAGGCTCTTGACAAGATAGTATTTTGCTCATTCACGCTACCTGATCTACTCTGATTAAATTTGCATGTCTGGAGATGAAATGAGTAACCAGAGTTCCAGCTGCTTCGTCGTGTTTTTGGTTTCTTTATTTTAAACAAAAATACTCAGTGCATTTGTAGGTTGTATAGTTGCAGACAGACTTCTGGACTCCACTTTGGTTCTTTTCCTGTATAGGCTAAAAATCAGATAATCCTTGTCTCCTTGGGAGTAGACCTGTCAAGTGGTATCAGTTGTAGCAGGTTTGAATAAAGTAAAGGGAGTCAATATATGAAAGTTGGGGATTTATAGAGAGGAGACAAAATTTTATGCTGCCGTATTGGAAAATGGGCCACATGACATCTCCCTGCCATGTTGTGTTTTTCAGTAAAAATAACTTGTAAATAATTTCACAAGCCATAGTTGCATAAATAGAAGGCACCTAGATATATGGATATACAAAAGGTTCAAGCAAGCGTACTCATGCTATTCACAGGTACTTCAGCCGTTTTCTGGGGGGGAAAAGTAGCTTTGTCTTCATGTACTCTTATAATGTCCAGTTCCACTTGCTGAAATATATAAAACCGCATTTCTAGTTTCAGAGACACTGGTGTCCCAGAAAAACAATCCTTCACAAATCCCTCTTAATGCATTGTGAATGTTTTGTAGATATTGTTTTTGCATTTCACGTATGGTGGCATTAAAAACAGCAGAGAGAATGATTGATTTGAGTTTTATTGTAAACATGTTCATAGCTGCGGGACTCGGTATGAGAGTTGATGTTTGCTCATCTGTCTGTGTTTCTGTTGATTTATTTACTTACTTATTTATTTAGGAGAACAAACAAGATTTTGATTTTTCCCGTTCAACTCTGCCACCTCTAAGAAGAGCCAAGTCACTTGACAGAAGAACTACAGAATCTGTTATGACAGTAAGTGGGTTCTTTTGTTTCTTAGCTTTAGTATTGTGATGATGAAGAAGTGAGAAAAATGAAATGACATGACATTTCATGTGACAAACATAATATGTCCTAATAATAATGGAATAATAGTGTAACGTCCTGCTTCAACTATGCTGTGAGCAGCATTCCTAAGTAAGCGATCACTGCGGGACTGTAATGGTCAAAGAACTGGTCTTGCAACTTTGTAACAGGGGGTGGACAGTTTTGATTTGTTTCTGGTTTCTTTTAACTAATCCTCCTCTACCCTAATTGTGTGCCCCTGTGTCACCTGTTTATTCTCCTGTTTGCCCCCCTATGGTGCTTGTGCATCAGCAGCATTTGCTCCTCCTCTGCTGCCCAGGTCACCTTTGTTTGTTCTCTGTGATTGATCGTAGTTCTGTTCCCCACGGTCTGACTCGCACGCCTTTCTCACGTACACACCCTCTTTGAGTTTCCAGGCATGTCTGATTGTTCGTCAGAACGTGTCTCTTAGCAAGTGCTTGTGAACGAGGATCCGTTGTGTGCTTCACGGTGGTACCAACATATTGAGCATTGACTTAACGTGATTTTTGCAAGCTGTTCCTCAGAAAAGACCTTATGTAGCATGATGAGCCTTTTTGCCCTTTCTGTTTTGTTTTTCTAACCTCTGTTGATCAAAAGGGTAATGAGTTAACAGATATAAGATGGTTTTATTCAGTGACTAATTTGTTAATCCTTTTTTTAATGGTTGGACTTGGTAACAGTATGGTGATTGATATTATACTTGATTAATAGCCAAAAGTTTTAATTTCAGCTTTTGATGCAAGTATTTTTCATGGAGATTTTGAGATAAAAGGGCTCATTGTAAATAATTTTTTTTCTGTTTCAGCCAGATTTGCTGAATTTCAAGAAAGGATGGATGGTGAAACTTGATGAGCAAGGACAGGTAAGTTACCAGTAAAGTTGTTGGAAAAAGTAGATGTGGCCCATTTGATAAGCATGAAGAATCAAGCTGAAATGGTGGAATGTTTAAATTTCATAATGATGTGTAAATTAGTTGCACCCAGTCAACACACATTTTGTACACTGTAGTTACAAATGTGAGCTTCTTTGATATTTTTTTAAAATGTTTTTTTTCAATATTGCACACTTGGTTGACCCCTACATTAATCTTGGTAGGGTTACACCATGCAATAATATAGCCATAAGATCATAAAAATTAGGCATGTGGTTTCTGTGGATAGTTTTGGTTTAGCATTAACCTGAAAACTTTGCAGCCTCAAGAAAGAAACAACTATTTATGGGCACAAAAGGCCTCTTTTTCCATTGATGACTACATATTCTAAATCTTAGCTGGGTTATACATTTCTCTGAACACAATATAAGGCATAGATAGTGCTTACTTGTTCGTTTGTTGCTGACTTTAGAGCTGATTTTACCAGAGGTTGTCTGTAGCTTTTAAAGTGAAGTCATGCTTTGAAGCTGCAGCTGCAGTAGCAAAGGGGTCTAAACGGCAAACTGCTGCCCTTTTTCGATGCCTTTTTTCTTTTAAATAGCTTTTATCATGTCATGAAGCATGACCTTTTTTTTTTTTTTTACCTTGAAGCTGGTTGCCCTGGTGTTGACAAGATGATAAAACTGCACCCTTTCCAGTGCAGGAGTTTTGACTTTTTTAAATGTACTTTAAAGGAAAGAATACAACTTAGTTATTTAAGGGTTAATCATTGGTGAGAAACTTTGTATTTCTTACTTTCTTCCAACTTTATAAATGAAAATGATGTAGTGATACTATGTTCAAACTGTGGTACTTCTTTCCTCTCCTTTGATGGCTGACAGGACAGACTTTGAATTTTGTGGAAAACCTCTAAATGGATCCCCCGTGAGGCTGAATGTGTTCATAGTGTGTGTTACTAGTTCCGTCACCATGTGCTTTCTAAACATTTCTGAGTTACTTTAAACTGTATTTGTTAGCCTTGTAATTTAGCAATTAAATTTACTTTGAGAACTTCAGGCTACAGTGGGCTGCAAGAGGTACAGTTTCCATATCATAAAGCAAATACAGTAAAACCACAGGTAGCCCTCAGGATGCATTCCTAGATATTTTAGTGCTAAAAGAAACGGCGGTAAACAGGGTCATTTTAAACATTGTATCTTATTAAAGGGGTGACAGACACACTCATGTTTACACACTGACACATACTCAGATGGTCACGCAGTTGTCGGAAACCTTTGGGATCAAAAGAAATTGTGTGATCCATGTGTAAAATGGAAGCGCTCCTAGTCATCAGAGAGGGAACCATCAGCTGCAAGTATACACCCATAAGTTGTGCGCAGCCATCTGTGGAATTGAGGGTGGGAGCATCCTGGAGGAGAGCGCACAGGTCACCTCACCCCCATGGGGGTAAGACCCAAGACAGGCAAGAATGACAAATACTACAAGATTATAGCAAAGATAGACGTGCAATGCCTAGCATATTATGCACATGCTCACCATAATGGTACAGCCCCAAACTGAGGAACGTTAAGTCGGGGGTTACTGTACTTGTCATTTTAAATTATGTCTGCAGTTCTCTCCCAAATAAGTTAAGCTCTTAAAATTCCAGCACACCATGGAAAAGTATATTTTTTTGTGTTTAAATTTTAACTAATTTCTTTTTCCTCTTAAGTGGAAGAAATACTGGTTTGTCTTGACTGACCACAGCCTTCGATACTACAAGGATTCCATTGCTGAGGAGGTACTTCACTTTTTGTAATTATTTTGTGTTTCTGCTTTTCTGTTTGCACAATGATTTGAAATAGATACAAAACAATTTTTCTTTAAGTTCATTGATTCTTTTTCTTCCCTGCCCCCATTATAGGCCTCTGACCTGGATGGGGAGATTGACTTGACTACCTGCTTTAATGTTACAGAATACCAAGTGCAAAGGAATTATGGCTTCCAGATTCATGTAAGACAATGAGGGGTTTTTTTTCTTTTTTTGGTCTTATTTTTCTTAAGATTGTCAGAATTTTTTTTTTTTTTTTTAAAGAAAGAAGGGCATTGTAGCTACACTACTACAGTATTCCAAACATGTCCTACAGAGACGTAGCATCAAAGATGCTGAGATGCTCAATACTGGTTTACTTTCTAAAACTTGCATTGTATCGAGGTTAGTGGACATTTGTGCCAGAATGAATGACATAGCATGTGGGGTACCTAACTGGATATTTACAGGTGGAAGCTAGAAAACCGGGTCTGTAACCATTGTGCCATATGGCATCCATACAATGCAGTGTCGTGATTCCCTTTTATTGTTGGAGCTGTGTAGTGCTGCAGTATGAGTGGATGATTCAAGGCCCTGATGAACATGCTTGGTCTGTCCTGATGTTGGCCCTAACGGAACTTGTTTATTCAGTATTCCCTGATACATTTGAAAGACAGTGTGCAAATGATGCAAGATTATTTTGGAGTCGGTGACATAATTGCAGATCACTCTAGTTAAGTAATGTTTGCTTTTGGTAAACACACATTCACTAGTTACTACATTTTGATGTTTTCTGTTGGAATATTTTTAAGCTCCAATCTATTTCATTTTGGACAGCAATCTAAGCTCTCTCGGCTCGGTATCAAAGAATAGTACATTTCCATTATCCTTTTTCATTGATTTATTTGTTACATTCACTTACCCTCAAACTTGGTAGACTTAATGCCTTTGTGCTATAGGTACAGTTCATAAGCTGGTAAATAAGGGCTTGGGGGGTGGAATCACCTGAAGAACTATGCTGGAGAGTCTTAAGGATATTTTTTAAACTGATATTTAATTAGCCACGTGCCTTTGCTGTGGTGTGTAATATTTTTGCATTCACTTTTTGCCCTTCTCTGTGACGGCCTCAGACACAGGAGACTGTGTACACACTGTCGGCCATGACAGCAGGCATACGAAGGAACTGGATACAAGCTTTGATGAAGAATGTGCGGCCTTCCACTGCTCCTGATGTTGCCAGGTCTGGCCTTCATAAACCCTGTTCACCTCTTAATAAACACCTGCCCCCATCTTTTTTGGCTTTTCAGTCACAGCTGTGTATAACAGCTATATATTACAACAAACAATAAACATAATAATTGCATTCGTAAGGATAACACAAACATGCTGCAATTATGCTGCTTGATCATCTTTTTGTCATGACGAATTTAAAATGAACTCTAAATAAAACATTGAAATATGTCTCATTGTACATCCCCACTGCACAGTCTGATGGATGATCATGTACCATGCAGCCCAGTAGAAAGTCTTGTGAAACCAGATGTGACACAGGACTCGCCCTCCTCCGAAGCCTCCTCTGTTGAGCGGGAACCAGGCCTAAAGAGGAGTCGTGCGCGGGAGCGGAAACGGGAGGGCCGGTCGAAAACCTTCGATTGGGCCGAGTTCCGCCCCATTGCCCAGGCACTCGCTCAGCAGCGGGCCCGTGAGGCCAACGCTATTCAAGCTGAGCTAGGTGACGTGGACCGCACCCGAAGGCGTGAGGAGCGCAGAAGGAGATACGAGTCAGTCACGGGGTCATCACAGGAGCCCACTGAGATAGACCTTGAGACAAGTGGGCCTGGTGATGTGGCTGCACGCTTGCTGGAGCAGCAGAAGATGATGCAGGATGAAATTGAACAACGCTGGCAACAGGTGGAGAGGACACCCATTAGGGAGGAGAGGCGTGTTCTCCTGTCCATAACAACACAGGGCAGAGACACAACTGAGCTGGAGAAGCTTCTGGAAAGCTACAAGCAATCGGTCAGTTTCTCAGCCTTAAGCCCTGTGTATTAGCAGAAAAAAAAAAATTGTGCATCAACCCATTGGCATCCAGCCAGCTTACTGTCTGTATGTTGCACCTGATTGGTGGCAGGTGGAAGAGCTGAAACAGCAGCTGGAGAGTTGTCACCAGCAGCTGGCTGAGTCCAACCACCACAAGCTGGAGCTGGAAGTCCAGCTGAAGACGGCTCTGGAGCGAGAGCAGCAGATCTGCACTGGGTACATCTCCCCGGTGAGTTTGTGCAAACTTGACTTGTCATTACTGTGTGTCCCTCTGAGCAGAGAGGATGGGGTTTGTCTTTGGACCTGGGGTGGCATTCTTTCCATTAAACAGTCTTTGCATGTTTGTTTGTTTTGTTTTTTTGTTTGTTTTAAAAGAACAACAGACTGACATCATTGAAGCTATAAACCAACAAGAGAAACAGCTTGCATGAGTAAATTGCATGTGACAAAAGAGATGTGGATCTTCCTTTTTTAACCTTTTGGCTTCTACTCATTCATCTTCTCTTGCCATATCATTACTTTGATGGACAAGACATACTATCAGTTTGGAAATGAACACTTGATGTACATTGTTAGTGTGAACATTAATTGGACATGAAGCATTAGATGTTTGAAAGCTGACAGAGGGCTATTATTTTTACAGGGAAAATAAGTTTTTGAAATGTCAAAACAGTCAATGCAGCAATGTGTCGATTTGCTGTGTGTATTAGCATGCATCTGCTATTTGTTTTAACAGTTGCAACCAGAGAAGGTTGTCTGCACCTCCTTTTACCTCTCGTTGTCCTTCCTAAACATTCTGTGCAGTGTTCTTTTAAGTTGTCATCTTTCATCTTTGTCTGATAGTAATTATAAATATGAGAAACACAGTTGTTTGTAGGGATTTAAGAAACATCTGCCTACGTTGTACTGTTGGACATTTTGGAATTGATTGAAATGGAAGTGTGAAGGAAGTTCTGCACTCGGTGCTTGCGAATTTACACAAACCGAAGGCTGTGCTCTTTGCATTATGCTTTAGGCTCTATGCTTCAATCTCTGGGTGTTTGATATGGCTGGTCTGGATGAAGTGTTTTCCATTTGAAACTTATGGCACTTAATCAGCAGATTATAGCGAAGGATTTAGTAAGAAATTTGTCTTGCAAAACCTATCCATAATTTTGTCCATAATGGAAAATCAATTTGACAAAATCACTGTAAGCTTTTAGTTGTCTGACTGCATGCATTCATAGATATATGGTCCTTTTTAAATTTTGCAGGATGTGATGCAATAATAATTGAAGAATTAGTGCATTATAATGCCCTAAATGTTTTGTGTTTTTGTTCCCCTGCTTTTTCTGGAAAAATTTTGAGAGTTCAGGCTGTAATGAACAATTCCTCCACAATGTACATGCTTAGTACTAATTTTGCATTTCTTATACCATGAATAACGCATAACCATTTACCATGCATGTTCTTTTGAGATTAACTAACTTTAGCCCTTAAATCTTTTTTTCCAGCACTCTATATTTTTGCATCTTTTTCTCAAAAGAAGCATTGACTTTTTTACTTTTAAGAATTGAAAGTTTCAGACCTTTTGAAGTAGGTCAGAAATCTGTAATTCTTTGTTAAATTGCTCCAAAGTGAAAAGAAATTGGAAGAAAATTGTAGAAAATTAATCCAGATTATAATGACTTTTTCTCCACAACTCTGCTGAATGTTAACCAACTATCTGGTCCCCTTTTCCAAGCTGGATCCTCCTTTGGGTCTTGAGGCTGAACTGGAATCCCAGAAGAAGAGACAAGAACTGGTTAGTTCTCAAGCTCAGACCTTAAAAAAGAAGTACCAGGAAACAAAGGAGCTCCTGCAGCAGCAAGAATTGAAAAAGCGTAGCATGCAGGCTCAGCTTGGCCTTTCACTCACACCTTTGTCTACCAAGGAACTCTCCCTCTCCAGTGTCCAGAGCTCAGCCATTTTGCAAGGGGATCCTTTTGAGTCTGGTCACACAAAAACATTTTGCATCACATTGCAAGATGCTACAGGAAGACTTCAGCAGATTGAGGAATTAATTTCTGGCAGTCCTTTAACTTTGAAGGGGCTGCTGCAGTTGCTGGGCTCCCACAGTGAGTTCGGTTGTGGAGATTTCTTTAACAGCATGGACGTCAGTGACCACAGCTCTCTAGGTGACAGGGCCCATGGTTCAGCCCAGCAGAAATCAGAAAAGGAGGGTGTTTCGAAGAATTCAGGGATCTGTGATTATGATGTGCCCCTCACAAGCGTGGGAGGTTTGCTGCAGAGGGCACAGACGCAGAAGGTGGACGGCTTAAAGAGCCCATATGTGCCCATGTGCCTGACGGAAGAACACTCAGAAGGTGATGAGGTCATTGTGAAGAAGCTGTCCCAGAAGGTGGAGCTGCTTACTAGTGAGAATAAAATGTTGAACCAGCGCAATCAAGAAATCATGTACCAGCTGACAGAAGCTGACAGGGAGACAAAGAGGCTGAAGGAACAACTTTTTGATCGGCAGGGTAGACATGAACATTCAATGATGGTGGAGGAACTAAATCGGCTCAAAGCCCAGCTGGCAGAGTGGGAAACCAACTCCGCTGACAAGGAGTTTTACGAGAAAGAGTTAAACATAAAATCACAAAAGCTTCAAGAGGCCCTCATTAGACTAGAGGTACTAAGTAAAAGCTTAAAGGAGACAGAAAGGAAACTGCAGCTCAACAAGGCCAAACTGAGTGGTCACGGTTTTCAAACAGGTGAGGAAATAGGCCATGACTTGCATGTAGAGGAAAAGGAACAAGTCCATCATCAGCTAGAGGCCACAGAGGCAGAACTGTCTGAAGTAGAGAAGCAGCTTCCCTCTGCCGATCAGTCCTGCCATGATCTCCAGGCCCAGAATGCCAAACTCAGGGTGAGCAACCAAGAAACAGCAAAGCCGCACAACAAGAATCCTCTAGATGTCCAGACAGACTTGATGCTTAATGAGAAGGTAGTGAGGAAGTCACACGGAGGTGAAAGAGTAGTGTTTGGCTATAGAGATACAAGACATTTTGAGAGGCTGGTTTCAAATGAACAAATTTTGCAACAAGTTATGGAAGAAATAAAGATCAAGTCAGAAGCACTCAACAAAGTATCGCAAGTGTTAGGAAAGGTGGATATGAATATTGAAACAACGCTGAATGAATTGATGGACGGTGTGTCTAGTCAGGTACCTGCTGGAACAGTGGAGCATGTAGATATGAATGAAGTGGTGATGAGAAAATTACTTCTAGAGGGGGAGTTCTGGGGAAGGTTATTAAAGGTGTTTAGCAGCTCAGCTCACTCAAATGAATGTGAGTTTGCAGACAGTTTTCTACATGATGTTGCAGAGCGCATGGTGGTAGAGAAGAGATTGTTACTTTTAGCCAGTAGACTTTTCACTCAACCCGAAATGGAGCTGAACGGAACTGACCTGAAAGATGTTGAAACAACAACTGAGACAACCAAGTCTCGCAAAGGCTCTGAAGTTTGTGAAAACACTGAAGGCAAAATTAATGAAGAAATAACAAAGAAAGACATTCACACCTGGCTTGGTGATGAGACAAATAAACGAGTGAAAAAAAATCTCATGGAAATGCTACATGGGAGAGTTTTCCTGCTAAACCAAATTATTTCCACCATTCAGACCTTTTCAGGCAATGAACTACAGTCATTGGTATTAAAGCTGTCTGACTTTGAAAAACAATTCAATTCGTCCTACGTAGTAAATCGACTGGATGTTCATGACAAGACAGCACTGAAACAGCTGAGGTCGCAAGGGCCCCATGCCAGTGAAATGGACTGTCAGAATTGTGCCAAAGTACTGAGACAAAATGAAGAACTCAGAGCCAAGTGTGAAAACATGCAAAAAGCTTTGGAGGACAAAAACCTGACGGAGGATCAGAAGCAATTAACGTACATCCACATTGAGGGGGAGCCCATTGACTCAATAGATAAAGTCATCCAGTTGCAGGACATGGTGGCCAGGCATAAGAAAGAGCTCTGGGAAATGAAGGAAGCATACGAACTGGAGACAGAGAAGCTAAGGCAGGAAGTTAGTAGAGCAGAGGAGACCCTCCAGCTAAGATCAGATGAGAATGTGAAGGAGATTGACTCCCTAACCATTTGCATGGAGAACTTGAAGAAGAAGCATGAGATGGAGAGGAAAGACATGGAGGAGCACTTTAATAAGGAAATTGAGGCACTGAGGAGCACAGTGGTTCCAGTGGGAGTAGACACTTCTGAGCATGGCATGCTACATTTGCAGGAACAGGAATGCCAAGTCTCCATCACGACAGAGGAGATGAAGCAGCATGAACGTGAAGGTCACGCAGCGTCCCTTCGATTGAAATACGAGAAAGACCTGGAAAAACTGAAGGTGGAAGTGTTCCTTGTCTTTTTTTTCCCCTCCCCCCCATGTTGCTTTGTAACTCCTTGTGAGTCTCTGCTCTCCTAACCCCAGTACCTTGTTCCCTTTCTACCTTTGCTTGTGTAAACAAGTTTCCTGAACTGCTGCATGGCATTTACCCCTCTATGTACATGTAGCCATGATGTACTTGGCAGTGTCCTGAGGAACCCATTTCCTCAACGACTGGTTAATCTGATCATAACACTTCGTAAAAATTAAGACACCTGCTAGATATGATAATAAAACTAAACTGCTTTGATTAGCCATGGCTGCCAATGAAGCAGCAATATCCTTGGCTGTGAAATGGGTCCCCAGGCTTACAGGATAAGTCAGATTTGGAGTAAATGCATTTCCTTTCCTGCAGATACTAAAACTCAGAAACACGCAGCGCAACCCTAATACAGAATAATGTCAGGATTATTCTAATTTTGTCCCTTCCTCAGCATGATGTTAAGGCATTTATAAACACTAATATATCCTTTTTTCGGAATGACACTACAACATTTCATTTCCATGTCTAGGATTGAAATACAGTAGAACATTTATTTTGGGTTATTAAATAGATGAATGATATGTATTAATATTTCCGTATGTGTTAGGGTTTGTTTGGTGTTTTCTTCACCACAGATGGCAACTTCTGTCATTTTCTCAAACTACGTTTAGTTTTTCTACATTTAGAAATATCACAAATATTTTAAATATTGATATCAATAGCCTGTGAAAGCTAGCAAGAAGATGAATTTATTTTTGCTTGGGTCTATTCTCACAGGTTGGGTTGTGTGTATATTTCTTTATGAAAGACTAGTTTTTGTACTTCTGATGGCGCAGTATTGTAATGTGACAAATTGGGGCCACATAATTCACAGTGAAAACATCAATGCTTAAAGTTTGAGCAAGCAATGGAAGCGGTGTTGGTGTTCAGGTAAACATGAATTAAAAACCCGTCTATCTCTAGTAGCGGTTGAAAATTGTAATTTACAAATAAAGGTGTGAACTTTAACATTTCACTGCTGTAAGGTTTTGAGATTTCAGGAATCTTTTGTCCGAAATAATTAGTTTACAGCAGATAGTCATAGGTCAAAATAATCCGTTTATGTTGAAATGGCAAGTTTCTGCAGCCGGACTATTGTTTGCTTTCGCCTGAGTCAGACCGTTACAGAAGTAATATTGTGAGGCTCTGTCAGAACTTGCCTCTGGGTGGATGTAATGAGGAGGTGACAGTGCAGCAGTTCACTCCCTTTGTCTCTGAATCCGGTGTGTTCCTGGCCCGGAACCCTTCAGTGAAACACCGTCCCTCTGCCTGCTGGCTTCATGAACGGGGTAAAAACAAGGGAGGATAGAGCTTTCCAGATGCCTGTGAATAACGTTTAAACTGTAAACAGGTGTTGTATGCAGTACAATGTCTCCCTGCCCCTGTTTTTGGTGCAACTGTTTTAACTTCTGCTGTATTGTTGCTGAAAACAAGTAATAGTAATGAGAGCACCTTGTCTTTGTCTCCTTTGTCTTATGTCATACAATAGTTAATGTATGTTGTAAAGAAGACAGAAGTGGTAAATTTCAGTGCTGTCAAGAGAAAAAGGTGCAGTACCTAACCAGGTAGTTTCAGGGCTGCCTGCCAGGTGGAGGCGGGAAGGACAAATGTAGGGGGTCAACTGTGGGTTTGACTTTAAGCGCAGGCTTTTGGCACCTTTTTTGTTTTCCTTCTCATTGTGTTTTGCGAAATGTACAGGAAACCACTCTGACTATAAAATGTTTTATTTTAATTGAAATCAGTATTATTTAATCAGATTTATTGACTGAGATGTAATTTTAGAACTAGAAGATGTGTTCTCTAATCCTCGACAGGGTGTCAGTCGCATCATTTCGGCATCATTTGGTGTGTTTACTCTTAAGCACTATTGCTCTGTAATTTTGAAGAATGGTTTAGAAGTTCAATGTTTCTTTTTTGTTTTTCCTTTAGTGTTGTTGTTATTACTTTTCCACACAGCTTGTTACATTTAAAATTGTAATTTTTGTTTGTTCCTTTGACACTATTGCTATATTTCAGCCATTGCTAGTCATAATGGACATAAAAATGAATGCAGCACAAGGTCTCAAAGTTACAGGGTTGGTTATGTAGGACTGTCTTAAGAAGTTCTAAAAGGGTGACCAGATATTGTAGAATTCGTTCAAAACATTATGCTGTTCAAATATCAACTTTTCTCATAGAGGAACATTAGCCGACGTGTTTGTGAAAAGACTTCCTAGTGTGGAATGTCGACCTTCATGCAGCAGAGCTTTTGAGCAGTAGTTCCTGCACACCGAGAAGTGAAGATTAGCGGTTTCATCGTATCTCTCATCAGCTGTAAAAAGCTGAGTGCAGAAAGTGCTGTGTGTGAGAATGAAAGCAGCAGTCGACAGGAAGCAGAGTTGATCTGCTGTGGAGCTGTTTGCATTAGGATGTTTTGATGGTAACGGTGCAGGACCCTTGGGCTTTACTCTGTGGAAATGGACGGCAATGTTCTTTTTTGGTCACATCAAGAATGCGCTTGACATCATTGTGAACAAAGCAGCTGAGATTAGTTGTGTTGAAAGGATGGCGGAAGTATGTTTGGCCTGAAACTGAGAACACCATTCAGATCCTTTCTTGTGGAAACATGCAGTGTAAATATAATAGTGAAATCGCCCTCCCTTCAAATCGCGTTGATGTTCAATTGTTGCAGTCAATCCCTCAGTATTCATGGAATAATCCTACAGCGGTGCACTTGAACTGAGGTAGTTCTCAACTCATTGAGCTGTTCTGCCAAAAAGACGGAGATGAAGTGGGCCAAGGTTGGAGTTAAATTCGTAATGACACAGGGTGCTCTTCATGCAGTTGCTGTTTTCAAAATAATCTGGCTTTTCTGCTTGCTAACACCATGGCTGGTGTTAGCAGCATCAGAGCCTGAATTTCACTTTTGTAAAGTTGACATTTTTAATTTGTTTACAAGGACTGCAAAAATCTCTTCCCGTTTGCAATTCTGTCTGTGTATTTCAACTGTTGTTGTTTGTTTTGCACTCAGACTTAACCAGTGCAGCTGGATTTTTCTCCTCTTGATGATGCAGGAATTGCAGCAGATGTGAGCAGATCTGGCATTGGCTCATTTCTCCCTCTGTTGTTTTTCTGTCTGTCTTGTGACTTTAGGTGCAATGTGTTGCTGGTGTTTGTTGGTGCAGAGGGACTAGATAGCTTTAGCATTAAGAAACATTGGGGTTAATTTGGCAAAATATCCCCCTGTCTCCATCCAATCCCTAGGACACCTGTGAACGAGGCTTTGCTGCCATGGAGGAATCCCACCAGAAAGTGATTGAGGAGCTCCAGCGCAAGCACCAGCGTGAGCTGGAGAACCTTCGCCAGGAAAAGGACAGGCTTCTAGCCGAAGAGACAGCCGCCACCATTGCTGGTGAGATCCCTTCTCAGAACATAGAACACATAGTCAGGGCTGCCCACCTTGGGCCAGTGGGTGGTTTTCCTGGCTGTCTCCTAAGCTTCTTCACGGATCTCGTTATTATGATAGTAAGTCATCTGATCTTATGTGTGAGGTGCACGTCAAACCGTTTTAATTTGTAGCTCTAGGTTGGTTTCTGCTGCACAAAAACATAAATGTGTTCATGCATCTCTGTTCAAGTGTAACATATTTAATACTGCAGTGGAACTGATGCGAAATGGTTGGGCCTCCTTTTCTTTATCTTCTGTTTTGAAGATAACAAGCATTATAATTTAATCTTCAAGTCAAAAGTTAAAATCCTTTGATAAATGGCATGGTGTATCAGAGACATGTGACCTGAAAATGCGGTTGTTGTCATGGACATGAAGAAAAGTGGTGAGATCACAGTGCTGTGTTTGGGGCCAGGCTAGGTTATTCCCCCTGTCAGTAGTGCCCGTTTCTGTCACTTCAGCGATCGAAGCAATGAAGAATGCGCACCGCTCAGAGCTTGAGAGGGAACTGGAAAAAACACGCAAGGCAAACAGCAGCACAGATAATGCTGACATTGAAGAAATCCGCAAACAGCACGAGTAAGTGGGCCTACCGATGTGCAAGTTTGTTTTCCAACAGGGAAAGTGCCACCTACTGAGCACATCGGGTTTATTCTCCTCCTCCTCCTCCTCCTCCTCCAAGAAGTCATCTTGTACTTTGGTCCAGTAAATTTGTTTATTACATTTTTATGCAGTTGGGCAGGACTTGTGATTGACTCAGTAAATGTAAGTTTAAATTTAGAACTGGGAAAAAATTCAGGAATCACAGCATGAACACAGTAAATCCATGTTAGTCCTTTAGAGATAGACACATTCCCTTTTAGTATTGTTACTGTAAATGTGCAGTTTTTTTTTAAATTATTTTTTTCTGGTAAAAGTTCAGATAAGCTCCAACATAAACCATCCAGCACAGGGTGAATGGCGGACTCTGGTTGAAGCCGATGAACGTGACTAGGTTTGGCAGTGCAGGCTGCAGAAGCAGCAGCAGAACTGTGCATCAGCCCCGTCTGACCTGGAGCACAACAACTGGGCAGTGATCTGTGTTTATGTTCCATACAGGCACTGATTCTGTCTGGCCACTGAGCACAACTGTGTCACCTGTGCAAAAAATGAGAGGCTGAGGGCTGTAAACACGAGTTTTAGTAGCGCCTTACCAGTTTGCAGGAGGGGTAACGCCTTGTGCTTCTGTGTGAATGTGGCAGCGAGGAGCTGTCATCCTTGCAGAGGGAAATCGAGGTGCTGTCGGAGCAGTACTCCCAGAAGTGCCTGGAAAATGCCCACCTGGTGCAGGCCCTGGAAGCTGAGAGGCAGGCGCTGCGCCAGTGCCAGCGGGAGAACCAGGAGCTCAATGCACACAACCAGGTGACCCCTCCCTGGGCAAGTGGTGTGGTGCCCACACTTAGTTCATGGTTTTTATTTATTTACACACTGTGAGTCATCGCGTGTCTTTGTTGCTTTTGTTTCATACACACAAGGTTTACTTTCACCTCTTTAATGGTGAGTTTTGTGTGTTTGTTAGGAGCTGAACAACCGTCTTGCGGCAGAGATAATGAAACTACGCTCGATGACCAGCGAAGATGGCAGTGATTCCTGTCCCATGATTCATGGGAAGGAGGTGTATGAGCTTGAGGTATGAATAAGAAGTTGATGCAGGTCATTCACTTCAAGCATGACCCTTCAAAAATCAAACAAATGAATTACCTAAAACATTTCTGCAGTCACGTGGAAAAGAAAGTACACCCTCTTTCAGTTCTGAAGACGTGACAAGCAATGATCTGCTCCTCACCAGGTCTTAAAATTCATTAAATCAAACCTCAGATGCTAAACAATGCAACAGATTCCACAGTTTGTTTATTTAACCAAAAACAAGCCAACGTACAGAAACCATAGGTAGAAAGACTAAGTACCCCCTCACGATTCAGTAGGTTGCAGAATCACCGTTAGCATCAGTGGCTACTCATTTCTCATACGAGTCACTCATCATTTTGTAGGAAACTTGACCCACTCGTCTTCAGCATTCAGTTTATGAATGCTTGAGGGCTTTAGTTTATGCACAGTTCTCTTGAGCTCCTGCTACACCATCTCAATGGATTTGAGGTCTTGAATTTGGTTTGACAATTCTAACACCATGATTCTTTTCTTTTTTGGGCTGTAGATTTGCTGGTGTGCTTGGGATCGTTGCCCTGCTGCCTGCCCCAAATTCAGGCAGGGTTTAGCCGTCAGACAGATGGCCTCACGTTTGCCTCTGGATTACTTTGGTTTAACAAGGAGTCAGTGGTTGACTGACTACAAAGTGCCCAGGCCCTCTAGCTGCAGAAGTGGCCTAAATCGTGAGCCCTCCATCACTCTGCTGGTGATACGCTGTGTTGGTTCAAACCGAACGTGCCGTTGTGCATTATGACCAAATGTCTGCACTCTGCTATCGTCCGTTCAAAGGACATTATTCCAGAAACCTTGAGGTTTTTTCAGATGCAATTTTGCACATCTAGTATGTGCTGCAGTGTTCTTTTTGGAGAGAGAGGTTTTCTCCTGGCTACCTTCCATGAAAGCCACACTTCAGTCTTCCGCTGATTACCGAGTCATGAACTTTAATGTTTAACATGCTAACTAATTCTTGAAGATCCCTACATGTCACCGGTGGGTTCGTTGCTGTTTCTCAGCAATTCTACAGTCTGTCCGTGGGGTGAGTGGTAGCCTCAGTCCTGAGAAGACTGGCAACTGCCTTGAATGTTGGCCAGTTGTATATAATGTCTCACTGTAGAATGATGGATTTTATTTTGTTTGGAAATGAACTTATAACCCTTACTAAATTAATGTTGGTTCTCTGAGTTTATTGCTGATGTCTTTTCTCCTTGGTATTGTATTGACACACAAAATGCTCCAAACTGCCAGAAGTTCTGCTTTTATAGAGGTGGTCACCTTTCCTAACAGTCAGTGCATTTGATTGGCAGCACCTGCCTACCAAATACCTTCTTAATGCCTACAGAGACAGAAAGGGTTTACTTTTCCACTCATGCTTTCTGTTTTTGCTTTCTTTTTACTGAGTAAATAATGACACAGTGGAATATTGTCTTTTTACCTGAGATTAGGACCTGGTGAGGACAAGTAGATTTTTTTTGTAATGTCCTGCTATATAAAATCATATAATTAAAAGTGGGTGTACTTTTTTTTCTCTCCACATATGGATTACTAGCAGAACTTTTTAAAATTACACAGTTATACAGCCTTTATTCACTTTCTTATGTTGACTTGAGTTCTCTCTCACTTTCTCTAAGGCTGTTTTCCCTGCATCTCTATATTAACCGAACATAAATATGTTTTCGAGACGCATGAAAGCGGTAACATTTTTCTTATGGCATCTCACTCCCTCAGGTCATGCTGCGGGTGAAGGAGTCAGAGGTGCAGTATTTGAAGCAGGAGATCAACTCCCTGAAGGATGAACTACAGGCTGCTCAAAGAGTGTGTATTCAGTACAGAGAAAACTCAGATCTGTGTTACTGGGTGTCCAGGTTACTCAACTCAGCACTTGGAACAGTATGAGGATGCAAAGTGCCTGTGTATACAATCTCATGCTATTCTGTGTGTGTGTGTGTGTGTGTGTGTGTGTGTGTGTGTGTGTGTGTGTGTGTGTGTGTGTGTGCGCGCACACTGCAGGACAAGAAGTATGCGACAGATAAGTACAAAGACATCTACACAGAGCTGAGCATTGTGAAGGCCAAAGCTGAGCGGGACCTGGGAAAGCTGAGGGAACAACTGCAACTGGCCCACGAGGCGCTGGGCGAGCCCTCGCTGGAGGACGTGGAACGTGGCAGCTATGGTATGAACCCCAGGGAGCATCCTTGACAGGTCTGACAGCTGAGAAACAGGGGTACAGGGCACATAAGGAAAAGACCACTGTTAGGCCTTGGGATTTGTAGTTCAGGGAGTTTAGCGAGAGACCTGGGGCTTACAGATATGTCAGTAGGAACAGACACGTTGGATCTGCTGGAACTTCCTTTATAAAGATAACATTCAGTGTACATGCCATTTGTGTCCAGTTGTAATATTAAAACAAACATTTATTTTAATTAGTGTGATTTTCATTGGGAATTTTTATCACCATCAAACCAGGTTCTGTTGGTGGACAGAATATCTGAAGCCCATGAATGCTTAGCCTTAAAGCAGTGATGAAATGAATAGGGTTGGATTCTAAAGTGGACCAGTCAGTAATTTTGACCACCAGTCTGAACATGTATTTGCTGACCTTCAATTTTTTTCACAGTAAATTAGTAAATTATGTCTGGCATGTGAATCTGACTCTTCTAAGACGTTTCTCGGCAGTGAGCCCTGATCTTTGAGGGGGAAGCACTTTTGCTGCATGTTAAGTTTGAGGCACTGTGGCTGAAGCTTCTCCACTCCTTACAGATATCATGAAGTCTAAAAGCAATCCAGACATCCTCAAGATGGCAGCCACAGCCACTAAACGCTCGGAGAGGACGTTGAGGTCAAAGGTAGGCAATAAACACTTCCAGACGCAGAATGATAAATTCTCTGCTATAGTAAACAGGGCTATTTGCTCTTATTTTAAATGGAAAATTAAAGGTAGGTCTGTTTATTAAGTAATACAAGAGCACTTGGGCTAAAATCTGTGTATGCAGGACTAAGTAAGTGCTGTATGACACTGTCACACTGCCACCTACAGGCCGTCTGCACCATTGTTACTGCTCATTTATTCTAGTCCTTCATACAGCTTCTGCTCTTAGTGAAGCACTAAAGGTCCTTTTTTGACCGTGGTTGTTACTATGGACTCTGTAGAGAACATTTCTGCTTTACACCCATTTTCTGTTTTACTTTTCCCAAAAGGTTTTTACAGAACTTATGGGCAAATGTTGAGAAATGCCATATAGAAACAACAAATTAAAGTAGTGTCTTAAGTTTCTTTTTTCTTGCCTTTGAGGCCCTGCCTTTGTAAAACTGCCCGCAGTTTGGACATTAACATGGATTTTTGGAATGCAGACGAGCAGTTCTTAATGACACAGTTCAGCTAGAAAAGGTGTCAAGCATTCGGAACATAAATGGGATAGTCGCACGTGGTTAACCTAAACGTTATTTGCTGAGCCGGGAAGTTAAACTGAATTTTTGGCATGAAAAACACAAAAGGTTCTATGGGGAAAATGTATGGCAGATATATAGGGGAGCGTGAAATGAAGTTCCTCAGGTCCTTGGTGCAGAGAATAGGGAGAAATAAAATGTAGAGCATAAATGAAAAGATTATATAAAAATATATATTTTTAATCTTTATATTTATAAAAGATGTGATAAATAAGTGTGTTTAGTGGTGGATATGCAGCCAGTCAGTGGGGGTGGAGGTGATGGGGCCTGAGATGAGGGACTTCCGCAGCCTCTGGTAAGAAGCTCTTCCTGATCCTGGTGGTTTCGGCTCTTGGGCTGCGATGGCGTCTCAGATGTTGCAGGGGGTGGGAGAGGTCTGCGGTAACACTGCAAGCTCACCTGAAGCACTGCTTATTGTAGGTGGTCTTGGTGGAGGATAGTGAAGGTCCTGGTGATGGACTGGACAGTCTTCGGTACCTGGTCAGAGGCAGCACAGTTCCCCCAGCAGACCAAGATGCACACACATGCACATCACTGGTGCTGATTCCAGTGCTGTAGAGCTGACACACACACAAACGGCACAAACCAAAAAAACCCTCATGTTTTGTGCTACGTTTGTGCTATTTTGTTCCATACATGTTTTTATGGGGTTTTTGTAATTATATTTTCCAGGCAGGGACGTCACTCGCCCACCTGTATGATGACAGACACCTGAAATCACGTACTTTTAGTGCAGATTGTGTACTGTTTACAAGGAACACGAGTTTACAGCAAAGTTTCTGCCCAATTTCCTTTGCTCATGTATGACTTTTCTATAAGAGACAAGAGGAAGTACAGCAAAAGGTGCTTGCCGTGTCCCGCAAGACGTCTCCCTCGGCCTTCTCTTTATGTTCATTCCGGTCGTGCAGTTATTTTGGGAAGACCCAACAATTTGTACTTTTAGAATAAACATTGGATCCTTACTGAATCTTTTTCATTTGTTCCTCTTCAGAGCCTAAAGGAGGGCCTCACTGCCGAGCAGAGACTCCACTTGTTTGACAACAAGGAAACCAAGGAGTTTTAACAGAGGAGATTCCACCACCATTACTGCATGTTAGAGACACTATATTTTAGCCATGTAGGTCTAGAAAAACACTTGTCACCTGAGTCCTATATTAAATTTAGTATTGAAGTTTTTCTTCTTAATTTTTTTGGTCTAGAATCTGCATTCCATGCACTACTGTTACTGTGACTATTTTTCCATGGGCACGTCTTATTGTAAATATTTTGAGTTTTTAATAGAGCATCTATCATACATAATCTAAACACTACTGTGTAAGCTACTGTTCTTACATGCTCTTAGTATGTGTGAATAGCCAATGGAAAAAGTCCATTTGTAATGCCTAGTTAACCATAATGCAGTGAAGATTAATATTCCTTCATGAACAAAAGTCTTGCCTTCTGTCACTGGCATTGAATGTCAGCTGTGATGAGTCCCACTCCTGTTCGCTGGCGTTTGGAACATTTGCATACTTTACATGTTGAACTGGGCTAAACTGAGCTTTGGCTTCTTTGCTTGTATATGGTTCTTAACATCTTACTATAACTTTTAAGGAAAAGTAAAAAAAAAAAAAAAAAAAAAAAAGACTCAAGAAGGCAATGTCTAAAATTACTTGGATAATCACACTTATACAAATTTCTTTGTTTCTATAATCATAACGGTTCGCTCCGCTGTAAGTTGGTTATATTTGTAGTGTTGTTAATTGGCAGTCCCTTTGTATTTATTTATTTTTTTATTTTAAATCACGTTTCATTCTCTGTTCTGTCATTGTAAATATACAGCAAATGTATACCAACTGACTACAAGTTTATTAGCAATAAATATTTTTGCACCCTGTGTTTTCGGTTTCTCCCGTCCCCCCCCCAAAAAAACACAGCACTTACAGAAAAAATTACCACACTGGTAACAATGCTGCCTTTTTGGGATTTAACATAAGTGTCGTGTTTATGAGCAGTTTGCAATGTGAACTTTCCTCCAAATGAGTGTTTTAAAATGTTCCACACAAGTGAGGCTTCACGCTCTATTTGAAAGCAGCATCTCTCCGTTGGGGTAAGTGAGCGACTTGCATAAGCTACTCGCTTATTTTGTCCAGCTTCTTGTCTTTCAGACCTCATACTTTTCTCAGCCTGGACTGTGACTGACTGATTAAACAATTTGTTCAATAAAGACATGGAAAGTACAATTGTTTGTGTGTTATTAGTTTAGGCAGCTTCTGTTTGTCTATTATTGTGACTTAGATGAAGATCAGAACACAATTTGAGTAATTAATGCAGAAAACCAGGCATGCCTCAGTTTACATAATCTTGTTTTACGTGTTTTTTTGCTGGAATGCTATTTGATTTGTAATATTATTACATGATTTACATGCAAATCAGCTCCTTACAATGCAGTCCAGCGAAAAAAAGTAAAAAAAAAAAATCCAAAATCAAAATTTCATCCAAGCACGTAAAAAAAAAAAAAAAAAAAAAAAAAAAAAAAATTTACACACTGCTTTTGTGTGTGTGTGTGCGTGTGTGTACCCCATGCCTTCAGGCCACCCCCAGCTATGTATTATATAATGGGATTCTATATGAATTGCATTTACCTTTATGAGGGCTGTGTTATGATAGGAGTGTTGGATCGTGGGAAAGGCAGTGAAGTTTGTGACCCTGCAGTTGTTGCTGCTGTGTCTGTAAGAGATATATATGTAAATATTTTGTTTGGTAGGGGATGAGCATTTTATGCTAAAATTCTCTTACAGTTAACAATGTTCTGTTTACATTTTCTGTGTTCTTCCACCACCAAGGATGTGGCACCTGCAGTAGTAGACGTTCCATTCGTATTTTCCCAAGTTGCATTTGTAGGAGGTACATCATTGACAATGCTCCTGCATGTGCTCTCAATCCCCAACCAGTTTTATTTTTTTCCCCCCACTTTGTTGTGTTAAGTTTGCACCACACATAGCACTTTGAATTTTGCCTAGAAAGTTCAACACTGGTGTCACCCACCTCCTTAGCAGGGACATTCACATGCTTTCTAGCAAACTACAGATATGCTTTGATCTTCTTCAGTAATGGCTTCTTTCTCACCTTGAGGTTTGAGGGGTGGCCTTGTCTACAGCGTCTGGATGATGTTCTGCAACTCCCACTTTTCACGGCTGATCATTGCTGATTGGGAAATCCAAATACTCCTTCTGTACCCCTTTCCGAATTTATGCATCTCTTTATCTTCTGCTCAGCCTTACACCTTTCTTTCTCGCTCACAGCCTCCCCAGTGATCTGTAGAACAGTCTAACCTGGAAAATGTGGACTTTACTTCATTGGTTCCCAGGTAGAAACCAGTTATGCCCGGTTAAGGGACAATCGTGTCCTTGTTAAGGAGCAGTTGTTCGTCTGTGTGAAGGTAGTTGCCAGACGTTAGGGGTTTGAATATTTATGCAAGCTGCATAGTTCAGTTTTTTCCATTTTCTTTACAATATCTGCAAATAAACTATTTCACCGACAATTTCGTGTTAGACTCCATACGTGCAAAACAAAATTACTATGCAAGTATAATTTGTAATCCAGGCAATGTTTATGACATTTAAGCAGTCTGAATGCTTTTGTAAGCACTGTGTGTTGCAATAAACTACGAACATGGAAGTGGAAGAAAGGCAGATTTTTCCAGCTGGTGACGCCATCGGACGGAGCGGCGGCGACTTGACCAGCGGAACAAAGCGCAGCAACAACAACAATCGGGAAGTCCCTTGGTGACATGGGAAAGTGATAAAGGAATCCTCATTCATCTTTCAAGTTGCTAATAACTCTTCCGAGTTATTTTATCATTGGCTCAGTTATTTATCACAATACTAATACTTCCAGAACAATAGTTACTTTTTATCCATCTATTGTTCCAAATGATACGGACAAAGGCTGTGTTTGTAAATGAGTGACTAAGGCCTGAATATGAAAGTGTTATAATTTGAACAGGATTTTATTAACGTTACAAATGCAGGATGAAAGTAAGACTGTCACCGCATTGTGAAAATACATCATGGGGCATCAAGTTCCCAACGGAGGTGGCTCGCGCAGCGCGTCGATCTCGGCCTATGACGTGCGGCGCAACTCTCCACGGTCAGAAGTCGCTGATTGGTGTCTTTTACCGTGACGTGTTCTCCTCTACGTTTCCCATGATGCCTTGCTGTGGCTGCCAGCTGACTACTGCTGGTTGTTGAAGTATCGCTCGCGCTCGGCACCGCGGAGAGCTCGTGGGGGGTGAGACGCGCGCCGCTTTCGCTTCCTCATCCGCATCCGCGTGCCAGCCGCTCTGTCAGAACGTGCGGGGTCTCGAACGAAATGCGGGGTCCCGCCGGTTCCCGTTTAAACTGCATGTTGTAGAGCCCACCCCTCCTTCCCCACCCTTGTCCTTTCGGTAAGTTTCCAGCTCGTGCCTTGTACTCACTGTACTGCTTCTTTTGTTTCAGCCGAGAAGGGCCTAGCGTGCGGGATCTGAGAGCGAGGCAGGCGGAGGGGGGGGGGTGCCGTGCCGTTTGATCTGTCAGCTCACCTTCCGCCTCCTGAGGTGATCGCCGTCTCCCGCACTCAGCGTCCGCATCACGTATCGGAACCGGTCCAGGTCCCGCCGGGCTGTTTTGGACGGCAGCGCGGAAGACGGGTGTCGGAGCCGTGGCCATTTGTCTAAAAACGCAGCGAATGTCGGCGTGACCACCCGCGCTCGCGTGGAGCCCCTCTGACGATAATAATCGGAATTAAAGTGAATAAACACGACAGCGCAAGTGCGCAGAGGCAGATCGGCCTTATTTAACAGGCAGGCGGGCCGGCAGTCGTGGCTTTCAGGTGGGCTGTTGGTCCATTTCCCACTTGTTCTCGCACCGGTCTTCCGTATAACTTGGTGCTGTGACGCGCAGGCCGAGCGGGGAGGCGAATAAACACGCACATTTCCTCTCACCTGGGCCGCCGGGAAAGTGACTAGGAGCCTGTGCGACGGGCGACAGTTGAGCTGTAGTTTGGGGAAGAACTCGGGAAGGACCGGTCTGCGCTGCTCATTTACTGCGGGTCGTGTCGGCAGGTGAGGAAACCGGGCCCGCAGGTAGGGAAGTGCCCGCGTGTCGCAGATCGCTGTAAACGTGAAATTCGAGATGTTGTTCACGCTAAAATTTTGCCCACAGTTGGCTACACACTCTTCACGTTATTTTGACTTGTTGATGTTAAACGACTTGGAATGAATAACTGTGTGTCAGACTTGCTTTAGATACAGCAAAGCAGGCCAAACCCCATTAGACTAAACTGTGGCTGTTGACCTAAAAAAAAGTTGGTTCTCAGGTTCAACGTAAGTCTGCTGGCAGCATTGACGCCAGATGCCACCCGGAGTGTTTCTCGCTCGTATTGTGTGCGATGGTGGCGATCAGTTCCGTGACACGCAGGTTTGGTGGAACGCAGGTGAGTTTCGGAAGGGGTTTCTTCTGCTCGGGTTGTTGAGTAACCTGCCGCAGACTTCAGTGTAGAGACTGAACTTCTGGCATTTTATTAGTTTTCCCCCTTTATTGGATTTTATTGGCGAATCGGTACAGTATGTGGGATGAATAGTGGCGATGATTCTACAGACCCCACACGTAGAGAGGCCCCACAGAGACCTTTGTTTACACTACTCGCTGAGTTTCCTGGGTCAGAAAGTGGAATGGTAAAAAGTAATAATGTGTTAGATATCACAAAATTATTAAAATGCTCACATTTAGTATAGTACTATGTTGGTGCTGTCAGACATGCAGCTTGCAGACAGTGCCTAACTAGTAGAAAGGGGAAAAAGTAATAAAATATATATGACCAAACTGAATTACCTGTACATCACTAATGTGTGTAATGTACAATTTCTTATTAACTTTTACATTTTCACTGTGTATAGATTCTACAAATTATTTTTAGTTACGCAGCTATTCCAGCTACTGGCTGCTGTCACTGCTCGGCGTGACGATGGTGCTAAAGTTTTTCCATCTCTGAAGCACACCCCCATCACCCCTCCTTCTCACCTGTTTCACTCTTTACTCCAAGCAGCCGCTGGCATGTTTATATACAGGAACAGTTTTGTATGGTAGAATCGGTGGAGAAACAAGCTATGCATTAATGTGCTTAAATCATGTTAGGTATCGTTCAGCTAGTCAGCGTGATGAAAAGCTGTAGTGAGAGGAGAAGACGGCCAAATGTGAGCATGACTGATGGCATGTTGAGGAAAATGTGCTACTTTCTTGTCTGAACGTTCATGCTGGTTCCAGTTATTATTCAGATTTTTTTTTTTTTTTTTTTTTTTCCTCGAGTCCATGAAAAATAAATGGTTTTTGTCACATTATCTTCTGAATAATACAGCAACCTTTCTCTGGACTATCATGTGGTCTGGGATGTCTCCTGTATTCTCTTGATGATGATTATTATTATGATTTTATTAATTTATAGTAGTTTTCAGGTCACCCTGATTCGGTTAGACAAGCACTTACAGAAAAGAAATTTGAATGGATAGTTGCCTACAGAACAAGGAAAGTACATGTCAGGTTCACCCTACCTCAAGCTAGCTCACAACTCGAACACGACTAGAGAGCATCGGCTCTCGTTGTATTTATCATTTTCTGCCCAGGAATTCTGCCTGTTTGAGATGTGTGACTGTGACTTCTTTCAATAAGCAGAGATAAGGTGGCTAATTGCATCCTCTGTAGTTTTTAGCAAATCTGTTGTGCGAACTTCTGAAGTCTTTCATGCTGTCAACTTTGTCATTTTTGATTTGGACCCTGCAAATAACTTGATGTCAATTACTTTGCTTTTCGTTAAGTTTATGTTTGACAGTCATTGCAAATTTCTCATTAACTTTTATGAGTGTATTTTGTAACAAGTAAAAATTGAAAAAAGTATATTGGAGTTGGTTTAATCATATGTGCTCTTCCTTTTAGAAGCAGCAGTACCTGGGTAATTATATGCTGCTTGTGTATCGTTTCCCCCCCTCCCTGGCAAAAATGCAAAATGAGTCACTTTTTTATGAAAACATGTAGGCACAGTCACAGCGCAACTTGTCATCGCCAAAGTGGGAGCGTTCACTTCAAGACTAACAGGAATTAAAATGTCACTTTTCGAGACATTAACACTTTGCGTATTGTTTCACAGTTGATATGGAACCTCCACCCCCAAGTCAGTCAGATGGTTTATTGCCACAAGACCTCTCTAAGTGCAGCCTCCCCTCTGCGTTGAACCTGACGAGGAAGAGTGACGACATCCTTCTGAAAAACAACTCCATGGAGGCCCTGCGCATGGTGAAGACAACTAGCTGGTACAGCATTGGTCCTGGGAACAGTAAGGGCCTTGGTTTTCCAGAGAGCGACTCTGATCATATGCCTCAGTCAAGTCAGCAGGTGCAACCAGACAATGCCTTTTCCAGTGCCACCGTCACCCTGTCCTATGTGAGCACATCTCGTGGCTTCTCCTCCCATAATTCCCCTATCTGTGGCGTTCCATCCATACATAGAAAGTTATCCCAGCACTCCCCAACGCACGAGGCAGACATGTTGGCCGGCAAGGTGGGACAAGGGGCACTTTGCGTGGACATTGACCAGTGCTTCCTACAGCACGCTGCTAAGCCCATCGGATTGGCGTCACAGGCTGCACTGTTTGAAACCAGCACACAGGCTCATTTAATGGAGAGCATAACAGGGTCGTGTTTTGTGCAACAGGCTTTTGAAATGAATGGGAACAAAGATGGCCACCCACTGGGGGTGGAGAAACTTGAACCCAGACTTGGAGATAGTACCTCAGAATGCATGCATTCTCAGGAAAGGGATGGAAGTGACTGTCTGAATAATTGTTCTGGCAGCGCCTTCTCAGAACCTAAGGAAATGTCCACCGATGGCCTTCTTGCTAGCAGCGCAGAGGAAGAGGGCAAAAAGTGTGACTCTGAAGTGGTTTTCTTGATTTCCCGAAGTGAAGAGCCAGTGATTTATCTGGATAATGCTGATTCTCAGAAGTTGTGTAATTCTTTAAATGGAGAGTATATTAGTCCTTTGGAAGACCCCTTATCCCCACCTGCTACCTCACTGGATGAAACGGAAGTTGTTTTCGTTCTCCCGCAAACACTAAGCTCTCCTACTGGAGAAAGTTCTGTAGAGGATGTGAGTAATGTCACAGAAGAGGATGCTCCAGTGGATCTTTCTGTGATGGACCCACCAGCAGCCCTTGTGGAATTAGAACGTTCTCCTAAGAGCAGCTTTGGTAGCAACATTGTGGAAGTGCCCATCACCAGCAATGGATTACAGACACTGCCGGCTGATATACCAGAACCAGACAGGCTATTGTCAGAGTCTAGTCACGATCTGTTTGACAGCATGGGCATATCACCTGAAGGCCAAAAAGCAAGGTCTTCGGTCTGCGATGATCCCGTTCTCAATGGGAATATACTACTACACAAGAGGACTTTTCAAAGGAAGAAACTTCCTCCTCGCTCCAGGAGAGGAACAAGGTTGGAAGCTATTGTCCAGAACATCTCACCTTGCAGGTCTAAATCAAGCAATGCTCATTCCATAAACAAATGCACCGGTCCTAAATCTCAGACAAACAAAGTTCGCCCTGTGAGTGAAGAGGTCCTCCAGTGCCAAGATTCACTAAAGGATGCATTTGATTTTGAAAGAGAGTCCAGTTTAAAGACAACAGTCTTACAGATGAATGCTGATAATACTGACACAGAAACTCTCAGAAGCAAAAACGCTACCTCAGAATGCGAATACCTACACACCTTCAGATCTTCGTACAGCAGCACAACTTCGGAACCATTAACCCACACGAAAACAGAAGTGCAACTCGCCAGTTCTTCTCTCAAACGAACTCCAAGGGTCAGGGGACAGAGAATTCCAACACTCCCCAAAGCCTGTCAGAAGCAGAGTCCTACAAAGCAGCACACTACTTCGGGGGCCAAGAAGGCCATGCCTGCCTCAAAGAAAGCCCACATTACAAAACGAAAGCGGAAAAAACGCAAATCTGGCCAGTCTTCCCTGTTCTCTCCGCAGGAGCCTGAAATCAAGCTTAAGTATGTGAATTACAAAGAAGAGAAGAGGGACATCAAAGCAGACACCTTTTCCCCGTTCATCCGCATGGAGATCAAGGAGTACGCTACCTGCACTGTTGTCAACTATGCTGAAGAAGAAAATGCACAGTTAAAGAAAGGACAGCATCAGGTGACCTCCGGGTTTGTTTCCGGTATTATTCCCACAACCTCCTGTCTACAGCTGGGTCGCGTCAGCATGGAAAGCAAGTGGCAAAGTTCTCTCATATGCTGCTTGTGCGGCAGGTCAGCTAATGCTGTTGACTTGGGGGATCTGCATGGACCTTACTAT
This sequence comes from Arapaima gigas, assembly GCA_900497675.1. Lineage (NCBI taxonomy): Eukaryota > Metazoa > Chordata > Actinopteri > Osteoglossiformes > Osteoglossidae > Arapaima > Arapaima gigas. The sequence goes on along the minus strand of UFQX01000389.1, from coordinate 224,816 downwards.
CCTGAGGGCTACAAACCTCCCCCTAAAGCCCAGAGCAGTAGGCAGGGTTTGAAAGAGGAGGACTATAGTGACTCAGACTCATCGTGTAGTGCTCAGGGAAGAAAGTGTGACCAACTGCAGCCCAGCTGGCAGGAGAGACCTACTCACACATTGAAGCAGGAAGGCTCCCTGGGCTCTTGCCACACGTTGGCTAGTGACAGTGATGGCATTGAAAGCCATACAGCCAAGAGGCCCCGGACAGAGATGGTTACTGATGACTGGTACAGCCCTCCTGTGCTGCCCTTGGATACCAATGAGTACTGGGTCCACGAGGACTGTGGTATCTGGTCGGCAGGTGTCTTCCTGATCAAAGGAAAGCTGTATGGCCTGGAAGAGGCTGTCAAGTTGGCACAAGAAACGGTAAGACTTAACCAAATTTTTATTCCCTTCAGAATCATGATGTCTCTTTTTTGAAGATTAAACAAAAAAAAAAAATTGGGCCGATTTTTGAATTTTACACATTTGATCAGCAAGGCCAGTGTTGGCAAAATTTCATCTCCTGTGCGGAAAAAGAGTTTTAGGCAAAAAGTCTGCAGGCCTGATGACCCAGCTTGCTGTCAGTGTGTATTGATATAAGTACAGTAAAATCACATCATTTGTGTAGAAATAATTTTACACTACATTTGTAACATTACGTGTTACTCTGTGAATGTTGAGATGTATTTTGCAGCCGCTATGCTGTGTCCGTCTTGCTGTGTGACTCAGCTTGCAGGAAAAATGTACTGGCTGGCGAAGCCTCAGGTTGGAACAACCAATAAAACATGGCACTGAGCGTGGGCTGTCAAACATGGCAGGTTCCAAGGTTTTTAATTCTGTTCATAGAAACTGTATTCTTCTCAAGCACTAAAATCTTAGAGGGGTCATCTTTGTCAAACAGATTTTTTTTTTTTCAGTCTTCTTTGAGTAACATTGGCAACTTTTTTTTCCCCTCCTATATAAAGGTATCATTTATTTTTGAGACCCTTAGATATCCTCCCTGGCCACATTATTAGGAACACTATTTTAATAAAAAAAAGTAGAACCCTGCTTTGCTCTTAGAACAGCTTGGATTCAACCAGGTGGAGATGACTTGTGCTTTGTGACACGGCACGTTACCATGCTGGAAGTAGCCATTAGAAGATGGTAAATTGTAGCCAGTTTTGGCTGTGGCATTCAAACACTGCTCAAATGGTATTGGGGGGTTCAGTGTGTGCCAAGAAAACATTCCTCACACCACCCCCACCTGCCTCAACTGTCAAGACAAGGCAGGTTGGTTCCATGGCTTTACGTCTGAGCTGAATTCTGACACCCCATCCCACCTCACCCCCCATATCTGCATGCAGCAATAGAAATTGAGATTTGTAAGACCGGGTGATGTTTTTCCAACCTTCAGCTGTCCGGTTTCTGTCAGCCACTGTCCACTGTAGCCTCTCAGCTCTCTGTTCTTGGATGACAGGAGTGGAACCTGATGTGGTCGTCTGCTGTTGTGGCCCATCTGACTCAAGGTTCACCATGTTACGTGTTCAGAGATGCTTCTCTGTCCACCGCTGTTGTAAGGATGGGCTATTAGAATGGCCTTCATTCTGGCCGATCTCCTCTGATCTGCACACCAACAAGGCGTTTTTGCCCACGGAGCTGCTGCTCACTGGATGGTGTTTTTTTTTTTTTTTTTTTTTTTTTTTTTTTTTTTTTTTCCTCGAACTGTTATCTTATTTTTTACCTTTTTTTTTTTTTTTTTTTTTTTTTTTTTTTTTTTTTTTTTTGTACCATTCTTTGTGACTTTGGACACTGCTGTGCATGAAAATCCCAGGACAGGAGAGCAGCAGTTTCCAAAATAATCTACCCCCTGCCCTGTCCTCCCTGTCTGGTACCAACAACCCTGTGACCATCAAAGTCACTTGGATCACATTTTCCCCTTGTTCTGAAGTTTGATGTGAACATTCACTGAAGCTCATAACCCAGGTCTGTGGGATTTTATGACCTGTGCTGCTGCCACATGATTGGCCGTTTAGATAATTGCATGAATGAGCAGGAGTTCCTAATAAAGTGGCCAGTGAGGGTATACGTACTGCTGACCTGATACAGTCTGGACCCCACGTATGTGTGCATCTTACAGAGCTGTCATATTTGTCCTTGGTATGTTTCAGGTCTGTTCCACATGCAGCAGGGCTGGGGCTACACTGGGGTGCTTCTTCAAAGGTTGCCCCAATAAGTACCACTACCCGTGTGCCATGCAGTCAGGTAAGTGGTGTTTTGCAGGTGTTTCCCCTGTGCAACAGGTATCCTCAGAAGAAGCCTTGCGTGTCCGCTGCGATTCACTTTTCCGTCATGAAAGAATTAGTGTTGACACTTACTCGTGTGGCAGATGTCTTGCTACAGCTTTTTGAACGGTTACCCGTCGTGCTCGTGTGGCCGACATGTTTGAGCTTGAGACCAGCAGCACAGACACAAACACACCCTGCGCTGAGCGGTACTGTAGTGGGAGCCATTTGTACTACCGGTTCTAGCTGTGCAGTGTTAACACGCTGAAGTGCTTGTTCTCTGTTAGCACTGCGTTTAACGTGTGCGATTTGAAGACCTACAGCGTTTGGCGCCGGTTGGCGTGTTCTGTATGTGGGAAGTAGGCCTGCTCTGCCTGCTGCAAACGGCAGTCTGCGTTCAAACTGTTGGCTGCTCGGTCTCTGCAGCCCCAGTAATTGGCGAAATGTTCCTTTCCAGATTGTGTGCTCAATGAAGACAACTTCTCGATGAAATGTACAAAGCACAAGGTAGGTGGCCTCATTTCAACGGGTGAACATGTTGAACTCGGTATGTTGGAATTGACCCAGTTTGGATTGTATTTTGTTAGATAATAAAAAGGTAATATAACCGAAGTCTGTCGTGTTGAATTTAAATCTGAAAACTGCTGTTAGAGAAATTAGTTTAGAGGGACACTGGAGGTTCAGGGTTAAAATGGAAGCGCGTAGGCAGGTAGGACACATTTGAGATGTGGGTAAGTAGTTCAGCCAAGATTAGCCTCGAAAGAGTGCAAATTTGTTTTGAAGAGGCATTAATTAAATATTTGGTTTGTACTTTAAGGTGTTTAACTAAATACTGTTGTAACTGTATATGGTGTCTTTTGTTTCCATTTTTCTCTTTCCAGAATAAGTTGTTCAAAGGATTTTCTGCCAACAGACATGAAAGCAGGTGACGCAGAGAAAAGAGGAGATACTATGCAAGGTTTGTCTTTGGCAGTGTGTGTGTGGAACCTGATGGATTCTAGTCTTTAGTGATCTTTTCTAGTATTCTACAAATGGAGAGAGTGTGGAAGATGAGATGTGCAATGGTGGGTGTGAAAAAGTAATTGCGCCCAAACTATAATCACCCTAGTTAAGAGGGTAATTGGTCAAGTGAGTGGTTATTGAGGCTTGATTTGGTTTATCCAGTATAATCAAACTACTAAAATCCTAACCTGAACCAGCAGTAGTCAGTTTGACGGAAGAGGTGCATCATGCTGTGCTTCTGAACTTCGCAGAAGAGTTGAGATCTCTTATCAAAGGTAGACTTTTTTTATGACATGGGTCCTGTTACACCTGTCAAAGAGCCAAGTGCTGCCTTTCAGAGTAGGAACAGAACCGGCGGTCGGGCACATTGGAGGTAGTTTGATGCTCTCGGGTTGTTTTGCCTGCACAGGCCTGTGGCACCTTTGTGTCATCAAAGAACCCATCAATTCCTCTTTGTATTAGAAAACTGAAGCAGAGCAGGGAGCCATCGGTGTAGGAGGTGAAGCTGAACTGCAGCAGGACAGTGTTCCAGGTTGCTGTGAAGCTGCGCTTTATCATTTGGGTCTCGTTCAGTGTTTGAGTGCCTGCGTTAGGATTATTGTAGTGTTAAATAACAAAGTTCTTTTCATGCCATCATGCTGCCCCTAACGCTATGTTGTCATAACAGTCAGCCATGTTGCTTATATCCCTTTATGATTCGTCTAAGTCAGCACCGAAGCAAAAGATCTTCTGTACGTGGAAGTGGGGATGAAATCGAAGGCTGGGAAACGGCCTGGTCAGTCCTGACTTGAATTCTGTTGATGTTGCAAGAGCAGAAAAGTGCTGTTCATGCTTGAAAACCTGTAAGTAGTTCTGCAGGGAGGACAGAGCCAAAAATTCCCCATAGCAATGAGAGCGACCCTGGTCAACAGCCACAGCAAGCGGTGCACTGCGGCGGTAGAGCCGTTTATTGAGTGCAAAAGGGTAATTACTTTTTCACACACACGATTGCACGTATTTTCCATAGCAAAAACAATTCTGGTAACTTTGTTTTTTATTTTCTTCTGAAACTGACAAAAAGATCTGCTTTTTCGTAGCACTTTGTGTAACAATATTCAGTTGTGATCAAACTACAAAACTGCCGTCGCTGTTTTTAGTACTTGAGACGGCAGCCGTGAAATATTGCCGACTGGTTTTTATCGTTGGCTTATTTGGATGGAACGGGCATCCGTAAAGAATGTAAAGATGCATGACAATAACTTCCGCAAACGGCATGGTTAACTAGCTGCCTTTCCTCTTTCCCACAGAACACAGATCTTTCCCACTCGCTTATTTCATCTCTGGCAGTCTGCAAATGTTCTGTTGTGAGTCCAGGATACCTTAATGATACTGGAAGAATTCAGCAAGAATGTTTTGGTAGCAAGGGTTCAATTGAATGCAAGCACCAAAAAACCTTAATTTGTTTTTTTACTGGTTACGTACAACATTTAACAACTAGGTTCACCAATGGCATTTCCCTGCAGCTTTCTGTAGTCTGGTCTTTCAACCTTCTGGGTGATGCCCACTTTGGCTGGTGGTCAAGTAGTGACAACGGGGTTAATTTGCTGCGTGAGTCTTGCAGCAAATGAAGTAAATATTGAGCCCTGATCCCATCTGTTGTTACTGTAAATAAGACTATACTTATTGCCATATTAATTTCAACACATCAGTTTGTGCTGGTGAATGAAGGACAAATGACTATAGAATAAAACACATCACGTAGTTCACAATGTTTCGACTTGAGAAATGTTATTTTTTTACAGTTTTATAAGTGCAGTTTGCAGGGGATTATTTATATTTTTGGCTTCTTTGATCCTCTACTGGTTCGATTGACCTGATGGTGACTGACCTGTTGCTGTTAGTGTGTGTGTGTGTGTGTGTGTGTGTGTGTGTGTGTGTGAGTGAGAGAGAGAGTTATTTAAGGAAAATGGAAATTGCAATGTTACTGCAGACAGCTTTTCAAAGGGAATGTGTACAAGTTTGGTTGGACCCTATGTTGTCATTCCCTCATTCCACTTGTTGAGGCTGTGATAACCAGTCCATGTTAAACACGTTTGTCCTCTGTGGCTGTAGGAACACCCTGTTTTACCCCCCTTTTTGTTTTTTTACTGTTCCCATCATATTTTGCCACTAGTGAGTGTCAGTGTTCATGTTCAACAGTCAAACGTAATTCCTCCCCTTGCTGCTTGTCTAAGCTGTTTGGAAGGGGGTCTGGAAGCAGCAATTACAGCTGGTGTGTAAATCCCTGCACATCTTCACAGGAGCCAGGTCTGCCCCCCTCCCCACCCCCAACACACACACACACGCGCACACACACACACACACACACACACACACACACACACACAGAGTATTTCACACTGTTCATATTGTCATAAAATCTCTTGTTCATGAATTTGCAAGGCCCATCTCAGCTATTCTGTGCTTTTAGCCACAATAAAGGATTATTAATTAATGGAGGCCTGGAGAAACTTGACATGTAACACTGCAGTACAACCTGCATTAGATAAACAGAACATGTGCACAAGATAATATTCAAGTGCTTTTTTTCAGTCAGTTGTTTTGTGGTACAGTTGCAATGGGAAACTTACCTGCCTTTTGCTTGTTAAATAGTAATTGAACTAACTAGTTGAGAAAGTGTTAAGGTGCTTCTCACTCTGCTTGTAAAAAGATCCTTACAGTCTTGCGAGAACAGAAGCTGTTCTGCACCAGTATTAATGAATCTTCAGCGCTTTCTTCATACGTATTTAAACAACTGAATTTCAAACCGCTACAAGTGCCAAGGTGGAAGGTAGGTGAAATATTCATTCAAACATATAAAAAGTGGTCAAATCGCCCCGCCACCCCTCTGCACACATAGAGCTGTTTTAAAGCACCGGCTACAGTACTTGTACAAATTCCTGCACAGCGGGGCCTGTCAGCAGTTTCACATTTCTGCTGAGATTTTCCACCCAGGTTTGAACAGCTACAGCTTCTACAGTAAGATGCTCACAAGCGGTAGTGTTGCCCCACTCGCCATGAGGTATTCGTCAGTGTAACTATATTTATGTATATTGACCTGTTTAAGACTTCGTTGTGTGTCTAGAGTAAAACCAAAAAGAATGTCTGTTGTTGCCGAATGACATGGAAACAGTTTTAATGTTGGTTGTTAGCAGAGCAAAGAAGATAATTTGCTCACGTTTCAGGAAGAGGAGGAGAGAGGAAAAACCTGTATATATGTTGCATGATCATCCTGCTTGGGAGGTGGTGATACGATAGGAGGAAAGGGGTTCCTTTGTCACGTGACCATTTTTCCTGACCACGTCAATTTTGTCAAACGTTTTTCTACCCTGTGTTGTTCATTTGGGTTTTAGCTGCTGTGTGGAGAGGTGACGCCATTAACGTTAGACGAGATGTACTGGGTAGCCGTTTCAGTGAGTTTCTGTCCAAAAAAGCTTTTAGTTGACAACTTTTTTATGAGAAAGGTTCCAGTGTCTAGAGTCATTCTGGCTCTGTTTTGTCTTTTAGTCTGACCAAAAATAAACTCCGTTTTAAATTATTTGTACTCATTTTCTTGTGACATGCGGTGTTGTTAGTAATCTTGTATGAAACTGGGCTTGGGGTTACTGCCTTTTGTAACCTTCAAAACATTGCGGGGAACTTCAGCATGTTTGCTAAATTGTCCATGTTTGCTTTCGGTGGGATGAAATCAGAGGATCCCTCAAAAGACCATTTGCAGAGAAGGAAGCTTAGAACTTCCCCTGACAAACATCCCTGAATTTGCACTGTTGACAGGCAACAGGTGTTTGTCCAAGGAACTAAAAATCACATCACTGAAGCTGCATCACAACATGAATAAAAATATCTTGCTGAGCTGGATGTACCAACTCAGACATCTATTGTCCACACCCCCCCAGTGTTCAGTTTATGGGCTTTAATTATAGTGAACTGCCATTTTATTCACACACAAACTGGAAATTCCAACAAGCCACTCATCACGTGACCAGCAAGTGCTCAGCTGGATGTCAGACTGAGCGAAATGTGTGACCTCGGTGACTGAATGTGGCCCGATAGTCAATGTGCCACTTCTAGCATCTCCTAAACAGCTGTTGTCCTCCCCTTCTCTCGCTCTCACACACACACGCGCGCGCACACACACACACACACGACATTTACCAACAATGGTGCAAGGACCAGCGTCTGACTTCGCTTGTGGAGCGAGAGGTCAAAGGAGAATGGAAGGAATCTTGCCAACGGGCAGACAGACTTCAACGGCCAAGTCAGCAGTTGGGTGGAATGACCCGAGTGCACGACTTACTGTTTCACATGGACTACAGCAGCTAAAGCCAAGTCAGGTGCTGATACTGCCAGCAAAGAACAAGTGCAGCTCCAGCTGGTGCACAAGCATCACAACTGAACTGCTGACTGGAGAAGAAAAAAAGTTGCCTGGTTGAATGAATCCAGGTTCCTGTTGCAATGGATTGACGGAAAGTTCAGAATTTGGCACAAACATCATGTAGCTTCTTGTTTGATGTCACCTCTACAGGCTGATGGTGGTAGTGTGATGGATGTTTTCCTAATACACAGCAGAGACCCCGATATCCACTGAAGAATATGTGAACAGCATGGTATTATACAAACATTGTTGCTAACAAGTTCTTCCCTTCGTGGCTACACTTCCAACACAATAATGCTTCATGTCACTGAATGGTTCCAGGAACATGGCAGTGAGTTGTCATTGCTTCACTGGCCCACACAGCCTTCTGATGAGGTGGAAGTGGCTGTTCACAGGAGGACCGTGCAGCTACTACACAACAGTCCTTTGTGCCCAATGCATCATGTTATTTCAAAGACCAAAGAAGGTGCAAGACTTCCAGACAGGTATACTTCAATCTGGTAGCTCAGTACCACGGTGAGCATTAACATTTCTGAACCTTCCACAACTCACGTCTGCAGCTGATGTCCTCTAGCAATCATAAGCAAATTTAGATGCTTGTGAACAATAATGTTTTCAGGGTATTTGACTGAATCATTGTTTTAACTGGTCTACAGTTCTCTCATCTTCATACATCTAACATGCAAAACATTTATTAGCACAGCAGATACACTTAGAAACTCAGTTCAAAAAACAGACTTGCTTAAGTCAAAACTTTCAAAATATGTCCAGAAAATTGACTGTTACCCCATTAAACATTGATACATTTTTTTAGTTCTTTTCTGCTGGATATAAATGAACTAGACCGTTAAGGTAAACATCCCAAAACCGGCTGCTGGACCTCCCCACTTTGTAGGAAACGTGACAAACCAGGTGATGGGATCTCCTGGCTAATGGCCATTGCTCCTTGACCGACCCAGGGAGCTTCGGCTACTTTAAGGACTGCAGATATCTGAACGAATTTTTCCTCTTTTGAACGATTAGATCTCATTTTAATATCACGTATCATCGTTTTCGGACAATCGGGATGGACTGGACCGTGTGGGGCTCAACACACCACCCACCTGCCGGATCTTTCCATCCGTACAGCTTGGGGGCCGGATCCCGTGACATTAATGGGAGCCTCGCCGGGGGGGGGATTAGGTGTTCGAAGTGCTGGCGTTGGGTCGAGGACGGAAGGAAAGGGGAAAAAACAGAATTTGGTGCAAAAGTGATTTACTATGCATATGTGAAAACGGGTAACGGTGCAAATATATAAACAGTCAGACACGAAGGCACACAGGGGGCGGCGTCAAAACCAAACGAACCGGCCGATATAGTGCAACATAATTCATTTAAATAAACACAAACCAAAATAAACAACGAACCTGCGCTACCCACCCGAACCGAAACGCACGTAACTCGCTCGTTACCGGTGCGGTTCAGAGAAACAGACCTACGCGTGAAGGTGTGTCACGTGACCTTCTTACCTGTTCACTTCCTCCACGTCACGGTCGACCACGAGTTCATTCGAACAACACAGATGATAAAGTACAGCAGAGAAACAGCCGGGTACACAAGAATTAACAGATACAAACCGAGGGTCAAAAACAGAAAGCAAATATCGAAAACGACAGCAGCTCGTTTAAACCGTTCCGCCTTGGATACCATTGGCCGGGAGGGTGGTTGTGACGTCATCGACAGTGATGATTGACAGAATGACGGACCACTGATAGCCGGGAATCTGTAAGCGGCAAGAAGGCTACGTTACTACTTTACTGTTCGGGACCGAAATGCTGCTCACGGCATCGTTTCGTTTACGGTTGGTCCCCCTGGGACTGTGGCTGCCAGTGACGTCAGTGCATTTTTATTGCAAACGGCGAGGCCGCGTCAATGTGAACGTCGCTGGCTGGGGCAGAAGTGGAGATCCTTTCCAGCACGTTACTCCACGTGGTCCAAATGTGTCACCCAGGATAGAAACGTTCTTTTTGCTGCTCGATCTACGTGTCTTACATTAATTATCGAGAACAGCAACTTTCCTGACCCTTCTTAAATCATCAGCCGTCAAACTCATACTTTCCAAAATCAGTGCCGCCCGGCCACGGTGACAGAATCATTCAAACTACAATCCTCACCCATCTCCAAGAAACCAGCTCCGAATCCTTATGTTCAGAGCAACCTGAGACCAATTTGTAATCATCTCCAAAGTGCAAGAAAAGGTCACAGCAGAGCACCTCGCCTCACATCTAACCTCAGATGAATCTGCTGGAAGAATGTTGTTTCTGTGTGTCCCCCAGCGCTGAAACGCTCCTGGTGAGGGTCACCAACCACAGCCTCCTGTCTGCAGGTGCTGATCCTCCTTAACCTCCCTGCAGGCTTTAATTCCATTGACTAATGGATCCTTTTGCAGGTTGGAAGAACACCTGGGCCTCTGATACTGCGCTAAAGTAGTTCAACTCATAGCTTTTGAATAGATTCCAATATGTGTATCTAAACAAAAACTCTTGTCCGTCTGTCTTATCACTGGTCCATTGAGGAATTTGATGCGGAAGAAAGAAGGTAACAACCAAGTCTGGTCAATGTAAAGGCTACACGACCACCTCCAAAGAGCTTCATGTTCCTGTAATCACTGGTGCCAAGATTATCAAGAAGTTTTGACCCAAGAGAAGGTTTATTCTCCATTCAAACAAACTAAGTAAAACATTAAAATAGATCCAAGCTGACCTTCAAGTTCAAGTTGCCAATTTCAAGTTGCTGCCCGAATGAAAACAAGCTCCATGGTAGAAGCTCGACTGGAGTTTGTCAAAATGCATGTTGACAAGTCTCAGTCCTTCTGGGGGAATGTGCTAAACAGACCCAGCAAAACTAGAGCTTTTTGGTAAATCGCAACAATTGTGTGTTGACAGAAAACAAAACAAAAGTTTTCAAAGAGAAGAAAACCATCCCTACCATAAAACATGGAGGAGCTCAGTGGCGTTTTGCTGCCTCTGGCACTGGGGGGCCTGGAATCTGTGCAGGACACGATGACATCAGAAGACTATCAAGGCATTTTAGAGCAAAACAGACAACCCAGTGTGAGAAAGCTGTGTCTCATTTGGGAGAAGCTCCATCAAACCTGAGAGAAGTGGAGCAGTTTGGTCAAGAAGCGGGGGGCGCACTGATGGGTAAGAGTAGAAAACTCATTCAGAGCTACAGAAAGACCTTCACTGCAGTGATTGTTTCCAAAGGCTGTGCTACCAAGTATTAGGTTAAGGGTCCTAATGTTTTTGTCCAGGTCGTTTGTTTTATTTTTAAATAGGTTATAAATAGTCATAACTCAAAGCAAAGGGTCTTTTCTATTAAATGTGAAATAAAGAATGGTGGATAACAAGTACTTCTGTCAGAGATCCAAGGTTGTGCTACCTGGGTGCAAGCAAGGGCCTCATCAAGCCTGGCTGGATGGTCTTGTTATGTGACGTTGAACCTGAGACGCCCCATGACCTCGGGCTACTTTGCTGATGATGTTTCAGTGCAGCGGGATTAGTTATAACAGCAATAATCAAACAGTTCATATTCAAAATGCTGTGAACAGCAGGCCTGGGATAAAGGTTCCCATCATGCTTTCTTGCTTGTAAAGAAACGGGTGAAAGCCAGTAGAACCACAGGAAAACGCTGGCTTATTAGGAACACCGGGAACAAACCGTAAGGTAATGTTCAAAAACATCGGGGTCACAGTCACCCAGCATTTTTGTTTCTTTTCCTTTTCTCTTTTCACCCTTAATTTTGTATGGTTTCATAAACGTCTTTCTGCAGACAAGCGGTGTCGAAACTGTACGTGACCCTGTAAAGCACCATCCAGGAGGCACAGCGTCTTCACATGGGGTGGGTCCAGGGGGCAAGTGGCATCTCAGCTGCACGGCCCTCTAAAAAAGTGTGTAGAACCGTGTATCCTGGGAGTCCTTCTGCATCGTTCTGTCTGTCTCCCCGCCTGCTGCAAATACATTTCAACTTGAGGAAGTTGGTGTACACACACACACACACACACACACACACACACAGAGCCTGAAACACCTACATTTACAGCTCTGTATTCTCTACCGTCAGACATTCATAAATGAAAAACTTCAGTGTTCAGCGCCAGTTCTTACAATTATTTACAGTGTAAACAGCTGGATTAATGAGTAGCTGAATGTACAAACCTGACACTGTATGATGCTTAGGAGATGCTTAATGAAACAAATGACTTTCTTCCTGCTTTTATCTTAATCCACAGGTGCCCCCCTGTAAGGTGCTGCTGTGCTGGTAAAACTGGGTCCTCCTGAAGGCCTCTTCAAAATCACTCGCTCACTTGCCACGGCGGCTGAGCTGAGGGTTCCGATCCCCCCCAGTACCACCGTCCTTTGTCCCTGTGTTAATGAACTGATGCAGGAGAATCGACTGCTTTCCTCTGAGTGGTCTCACCGAGCATCCAGTGTAAAGCACACGGGTAAAAGAGTTAATCGTCACGTCCAGCACCGTCGTACCACACCGCTAAACACTGGGCTGCGAAGTTCAAGAGAAGAGACAACGTGTGAATTTGCAGAAATATGCAAAGCCTGTTTGATGGCCTGAACAAAGCATCTCGCACCTCCGAAGAGAGGAGTCCAGTGGAGTGAGTTCCAGTTTTGTTTTATTTTTCATTAAATCAGAGGGAATGAACAGGAAGACAGTTGTATTGCAATGGACACAAGTTCTAGCATCGTGTTTTGCCTACTAGCTAAAACTCCACTACAAACATGGTGCATCAAAGAGTCACTTTTACAGACAGACAAGGAATTTTCACATTACTGGCAACACTTTACACAATGAGAGTTTGCTGACGTCTGTGTCCAGTACATCAATTTATCGTTTTTTCTTCAGCAGTCAACAACCAGTGAAACCTGATGGCCGACGTTTCGCATCAGGAGTTGAGTAGGAGTGTTGAGGGCATCAGTGAACGCTGGTGTCACAGGGTGCAGTGCTCTTCCATCTGAGTGCCACGCAAGGATTTACTGCCACCTGCACAGTGTCTTAGACACAGCAAAAGACCCTTTTCACCCAGTGAGAACAATCCACAGTGCAGATGGAAACAGCCACATTTTACACTCGCAGCAGCAGATTTTCGGACAGCCAGGAACTGAATACTACGGCTTCCAACAGCAAAAACATTTTTTTTTTTTTTTTTTGCACAATGTATTCCCAAAACAATTATAAATCCATGCAGATATGTCTGAAAAATACAGCACATAAATTTCTATTTAAATTAATGTTTTTTTTTTTTTTTTTGCTTTTTTCTTGTTTTTATAATGTGACACACACATTCGCAGCAGCAAATTCGTTCAGCTTTTCGCTGAAACACAAGATACTTCCGCTACTCCCCCATCACGTTCAGAAATTGGGTTTTTGGACTTTTGTCCTGGATGTTAAGCGCCATCGAAAATGAATTAATAGAAAAACAAATCTTTTCTAAAATACAGAGTTCCTCTGTTTAAAAGCCACTCCTCGGTTGACAGCTACTTTCTACATGTTCTTCATTAATTTGGTTCGACAGAAACACAAGAATAACTGCACACAAGTACGACACAGTGAATAAAAACCAACAGTTATTGTCTTTTTTCAGCCCTAAGTTATTTCAGTGAGTCATGATGGTCTTTTTCATTGTGAAACAATGTGCAAGAAATTGTGCTACTGAAAAAATTCACAACACTATCTGCAGTTAAGTCTTCATTGACATGTACTTTTATCATAGTGTCTCCATGCAGTTTTCAAAATAAGCTTTCATACATCTTGAATATTTTAGCTTTAATCAATATGTAGAAAATTATATTCAATAATTCGCATTATTGGCTTAAAAAAAAACAAAGTAAAAATGCATCTTTCCTCAACCTATAATTCCTCAGCTCATAAGTGTTAACTGAGGAGTAGAAAATAAATTGCTGCCTTGCATTTCAGCACAGAGAACAGCATCGACCACCGAAAAGTCATACTTCNAAAAAAAAACAAAGTAAAAATGCATCTTTCCTCAACCTATAATTCCTCAGCTCATAAGTGTTAACTGAGGACTAGAAAATAAATTGCTGCCTTGCATTTCAGCACAGAGAACAGCATCGACCACCGAAAAGTCATACTTCTCTTTCAGATGACAGACTAGTCATTTCAAACTGATATGCGCAGACGGGTCCGTTGTCTGGAACTGGATAAACTGCACTGTGTTTCCATGCTGCGGTAACGTTATTGCTTTTGTGTTCGGCACGAGGGATTCGGTGTTACGCAGAACTTATAACCAAGGCTGATGTTTCAGTTGAGATCCGTGTAGAAAGCAGACAGCGCTGCAGGAAATAAAGGCCACAGCTACTGACTGCGTCGCCTCGTCTTCAGGAAGTTCGCTCTTATCAGCCGGGCCACTTTGCGCCTTTCCTGATCCGCAGCCAAAACGAAAAGTGCCGAAAAGCCGGCCAGTGCATCACACACAGGTGAGAACAGGAGCGACCAGGTAACCGTGTGCATGAACACTCTAGTCCTCAATCCAAATGCCAACACAAAGCACCACTTGCACACCTACACTGCGCTTTAGTGCAGCAAATCCGTTTTTAAATTAATAAAAACCAAGTAAAGTAGAATAACAAAAATAGCAAGTCTGAAAGTTACCCTTGGATCTGTGTAAAAGCAGCAGCCCTGCAGACTTCACAGCCTCTCAGACGAACTTAGCGGAGAATCAGGTTGAAGTCGGCGACATGTTCCATGGATGGTGTTCAGTTTAAGAGGATAACTGGACACACGAAAGAGTCCAGTCTTTCCAGAACATGTCTTCCACTTCAGAGGTTAAACAATGAAAAACTATGAACATCATTCAGCAGCTGCTGACAGTTTTTGCATCACTGGGAGCAAAACAAGGTATAAAATTAAGATAACGTATAAAAATTCTAATTATTTTGACATAACGCTCTTCTGAACAGGTGAGGCAGAGCGCTGAGCGACACAGGTGATCTAGCAGAATCTAACAGCCCTTAACCGCAGAACACGAATGCGTGACCTTCACAGTAAATAATAAACAAGTTTGTTTCGATTTGCCGACGCAGAGAAACATCACACACCTGTCTGCAGGAAGGCGCTTTGACAGCAGCGGCGAGTTTGCAACACGGACGGAAAGACGGAAAGTGTCCAGAAGAAGCGGCTCAGCGTCGTGCTACAGGGTAGAAATGCGGAGGCCCGGTGCTGCAGGACGGCTGCGCTGCCCCGGCTCCCCACCGCCAAACGCTTATCGCATCAATTTAAATCAACATCTACAACTACCTCGCAAAATCAATAGAAAAAATAGACTTCTGAAAATTTAGGAAACAAATAAATAAACCCGATGGCAAGAAAACCAGTTCACCTGCCTTGGAAAAGGCTAAAATTTGTATGTACCGAACGTATGAATACTGACTCCGCACGCGCGTGCGCGCACACACAGTACCGCAAATCACATTGTCATTTACACTAACGGTCACAAATCGTATTTTTGCTGCTCCAGGAAACGTTCTACAATAATTTTAACGCGTTACGTCTCCGACAGCTTCGAAAAATGCAAATGAAATAAACTTTCCTGCACATTCCTCCTGGTATCATCTGATTCCACCAAAAAAACAAAACATATCTCCTCGAACCCCGATTTCTTTTCAAGGCTTTTTCAAGCTTCGCTTGTCCTCATTTCTCCCAGACTGCTTTGCAGGAAAGTGACAAATGTATTGCTTTACGAGGTTTAGTTTTGGTCAAGTCCTTCCAGGGAACAACAGCAGGGTCCTAACGGGTCCTTCCTCCAATATTTGTGCCTTCGGTTGCTCACGTCCATCTGCTCTGTCCACGTGGTGAAAGGAGCGGGACACACTTTTGGGTGGGGTCCTTCCCCCGAGGACTGAAGAAGTGCTAATGCCTAATGTGTCATGTGAAGCCCAAAGACGACGACGATGACGCCGCCTCCTTCTCTGTCGTGTGGATCGAAACAGGAGGCGCACGTCTTTCTTTACAATGTTCTTCCTAACATCCAACAGAAAGCTCCTACAATTCATACTTGGCTCGTTTTTCCCCACAAACATTTTCAAGTTGCTTAAAGGATCGTTGGTGAGAGAAAAGACTGAAGAAGCACACTTCCTACACACAGATCTCGATGGGTGTGGCGACCAGGATGCGCCCCCCGGCAGCACTGTCACGGGACACGCGCTCGTAGCTGCTGGGGGAGGACAGGGAGCTGTTGGTGGAGACGGAGGACAAGTGGTGGCTGGCAGGCTCCACAACAACGGTGGCCTTGGGGATGCTGCACACCGGGGACAGTGTCTGCTGCTTCATACGGTCCACGAGCAGGTCCTCGTCGGAGGAGGACGAGGAGCTGACCTGGGAAAGCTGCCCGCTGCCACCCTCGCCGTCCAGCATCCAGCAGTGGCCAAAGTAACCGAAGACCTCCTTGACAGCACAGCGGCACTCCTGCTCCACCGAGAGCAGCTTGCGGAACATTCGCAGGGCCTCGTCTGTGAAGCGGCGCCACTGCGAAGGCACCGTGCCGGACCGCCGCCGCTGCCACCGCACAAACTCCTCGTAAAAGGCGTCGGACGGCAGCGCCTTCTCCCAAGGGAAGTTCCCCGTCAGCATGCAGAAGAGGAGCACGCCGAAGGCCCACACGTCAGTGCTGTAGTCCACGCAGAAGCCCTCGTGTCGGGACATATCGCACAGCTCAGGCGCCGTGTAGGGGATGGTCCCGCTGACGCGCTTCACCGGAGAGCCCGCGCGCCGTGTCATGCCGAAGTCCGACAGCTTGACCTTGCGGCACTCCTTGTCGAAGATGAGGATGTTCTCCGGTTTGATGTCACGGTGCACAAGCTTCTTGCAGTGCAGGTAGTCGAGAGCAATGGCCACCTGGTGCACGCAGCGCTTGGCCACCACCTCTGGCAGACCCACCTTCCGGCCAGAAAGGTTACGGAACGTCACAAAAAAGAGAATAATGTAACTTGTGATACAATTAAAAAAAAAAACGACAAAATGAGGAAAAAGAAACCCGAGCGTGTAACGTTTCATCATTTCTAAATGCATGGTCGATTAAACATAAATTCTTCCCATAAAACCCACGTATCTTTGTGGCAGACAGCGGGTTACCAGAAAACCCTTCTTGCCATGGAAATTTATAGACATTTATCTGAGCCACCAGAAAAGCAGCCAAGTTTGGGCCATCGGTTTATTAGGAAAGATGGCAAATTCAAAGCCTCCCTACTGCTTCCGGAAAAGTTGGATTTATTCAGGTTCAGTATGTTTTTAAAGGCCAGTTTTAAGGGTGCAAGAGAGACACTGCTGAAAAAAGTCAAAGTATGAAAATAACCGCTAAAGCTCAACTGAGACAAAAAGCTGAGCGCAAAGCAGTTAAAAGCCCACGATTAGAGTGCGTTTCGCTCATCTGAAAGCAGCAACCCTTTCCATACCTGTGGGGGAATGATATCGAAGAGGTCCCCTGCGAGGGCGTACTCCTGGGCAAACACGTAGTACTCGTCTGTCTCGAAAGCGATGCCGAACATGTTGATGATGAAGGGGCAGGGCGACAGGTACAGCGAGATGCTGTACTCCCTCAGGAAGCTCTTCAGCTTGGTTGTTTTCTTTCTCAAGAACTTCAGAGCCATCTTTGTGCCTGGGTCGGAACATTTCACACTCAGTTTGTGCAGCCGAACACATGCTGTGAGTTCTGAACAAGTGTGTTGTGATGCGTCCAGAGGTTGGGTCTTCCCAACAATAAGCAACTGGATAAAAGGGAAACAACAGCTGTCTGAAGACTCCTCTCATATGTTTGCTAAAATATACACAGCAGTGATCCTTACTGGCTACACTGACCAGTAAAATAAGACGTTTCTCTTTTTTAAGATTCTCAAATATGTTTACATGTCACACAGAAAAAAGAAACATTTTATTTAGTTCATTACAATTCAGGATTCAATTTATTCCAGTGCTTCAGATGAGTGTGACTTAATACAAGCTAAATAAATGTCATGAATATTAAACCAAAAAATAAAATAGTTCAGACTTTACACTGATAGTTGCAGTTAAAGCTGCGAATCTCAGTTACTACTCAGGGTTTCCAAACATTGCGCTACGCTGCGACAGCCGTGTTCGATGGCGGTGAAGCGGCACATGTGTGCAGTTGCTGGCCGGGACAGCGGCCGCAGCGCCACGCAGACGGCAGACGGCGACTGCGCTACACGGTGGGCCGAAGGCTGACAAACACGGGGAAAGGAAACGTGCAGCCGGGCCACAGGAGGCTCCGCCAGCCTCAGCACGGCGGGGACTGGATTTGGTGTTTCGCTGCTTGATGGCATGAGGGCCGGTGGAGACCCAGCGCGACCGACTACCTAACAGCGGTGACTGGATTCGGTTTTTCGCTGCTCCTCTGACTGCATCGGTGTAGTCAGACTCTTGTGTACAAGAGGATTCTATTGGATATACAACATGGACATTTCACTCAGTGGACACCACGGTTCACTTCTTAATTTTCTTAGCAGGGACTGTTTTCCCGTCTGGCCTGCGTTCAAGTTCACGTCCCACATATTTGAATTGGCTGGTTTAGATTGGCTTTTTTTTGCCAAAACAACAACGTGCAGAGCCATTTAAAGAAAACCGCCCGCTGGGACCTCAAAGTGCACCGCGTGTGGGTTTTAGTCCTTGGTCTGAGTGGAGTTTGCATGGTCTCCCTGTGTTTGTGTGGGTTTTCACCTACAGGCAAAAGATATGTGTTTCTGCTGAACTGATGACTGTACATGCGTGAGTAAACGTGGGTGGGACTGTCCTTTGATGGACTGGTGTCCCGTCCAGGATGTCACACCTCATGTTTCCAGGATTGGCTGCAGACCACCATCATCTTACATTAGGACAAGCAGTTATGGATAGCGTATAATCATACCAGCAAGATCTATTTTACTATAATGATAAAACAAGCAATATTTGACAGCGGTGCTATTTCAGTTTTCACTTTTCAAGCTCAGCCTTTTGCTTACCTCTGATCTTATGGATCACGAGGTCCACCTTGCCGTAGGTCCCCTTGCCCAGCTCTCGTATGACCTCATAATACTTGTTGACTTCTAGCTTCTCCAGGTTCTGGGCTGCAATGAGCTGCAGCTCCTCAAGGATGTCGATAGATGCCCGGGACATCAGGGGAGAGGAGGCGCTCATGCTTTCGGGAGGATGGACTATAAGAGCAGCACACTGATCTTATATGTGGAGTTGATAGAAAGATACGAAGAAAGAAAGAAAGAAGAAAATTTGTATTGTCGCACATTTGAATTGACAAACACACATTTTGTGTCATATTTCAACAAGTTTCAAATGGAAGGTTTCTGCTCAAACCGAAACAAAGTCACGTTAGGCACGTTGAACAGCACTGCAGTATTATGGTCACCTAAAACATTCGGATTGATCCAGACAACAGTGCCAAGACGGGAGTCATGGATGATCTACAAATACTGTTGAAGCAGCATGTTTTATTCTAAGGGTTTCACACAACGTGTTTAATTAGATTCCCTCAGCTTTTTGTAAAATAGAAATGTTCCTTCTCAAAACTGATTACAACCCCCCTAATGTAGTGGAGTCGACGACAAATGTGAAGGCAAAGCTGACCGGAGTATTGAGAAAACATCAAGTCTGTCCTATAACCAAACTGGACGAACGCCTCCTCTTGGAAAGATTCTCCTTGCACCTGTTAAAGTCTCTTTCAGGGATGCTGGGTAGATGATATCTCTTGCTATACTGCTGCAGTTTGATTATTTTTGTCCCGAGCATAAAACGTGTTATTTGCGGAAACATTGTTCATCGCGCCAAAGTTCCGACCTATTCCTCTTTTGCCATGGGCTTCTGCTATCTGTGCAGACAGAAGATGTTACATAATTTAAAATGATGAATAAGTCAGATGGTTCATCTGTGTTTAAATTCTGGTTTTTATTTTTTCACCAAAAGGGAGGTGGCTCTGCTCTTTTAATTTTGGATCATTACTGTATCTCTTGGCTCGAAAGACAGAAGAAGATGTGGCCCAGAAGAAAGGTTAACCATTTAACTTCTGACTCCACTCCAAATGCCCACAGTTTTAGTATTTTTCTTCCTCACGCTGAGATTCTGCTCTTTGAAGAACTACAGGTACATCATCAAACCTGTCAAATCCTTCATTTCAAACCTCTACTGTTGAACACAGCCACATTTTGAGTATTACTGTTCTGAATTAAAATGTCACGTGGGAAGAAATACTAAAGCATTACGTTATTATTCAGTAAAATGTGTGACTCTGTCAAGGGTCTGAATACTTTTGCAAGGTGCTGTAATTGAGAGCAAAATGATGCTGACAGCCTTGAAGAAAGGAGAATGTAGCAGTCGCTCTGCTGCAAGAAACCCAGTAGCCCTGTTCTTCACCTGCGAAAAAGACGTCTATCCTGGTCAACAAAAACATCCCTTTTAATGTTGACTGTCAACAACAGGACCCAGTTCATTCGGAACTCGGTTTCCCCATTTGGGCAACACATGACGGTTTTCTGTTCACTGTCCGAGTGCAGATTTAGCGCAGTCCGTGTCCGGCGACTGTTTAACCACTATTGCCAGGGATCTGGATGCCTGCTGGAGGATTTTAACCGCAAATTAGTCAACAACCTTGATAAATCATTAGTCCTCAACATCAAATTTAAAATGCGCTACTACACCGAGGGACGAGAGCAGTACTCTAGAAAAGGTTGAAATATGAAGAGAGCTACACAACAACACCAGGGATTAAACTTTTTACTCTACAGTTTTACTTTACACTGTGCTCTCGGACCATGGACATTGTATTTAAAGGTTAAATGTTACCTCGCAAAACACAACAACAGCTTTAGACAATGAACAATTCTGTTGGGAGTTTTGCAAAAAATCGCATCTCTACTGTGTGATCAGCATCCCCACAGTTTCAGCTGCTACATCATGGGACAGAGCTGAAGTTACGCTGAGAGGTCTCATCACATCCTTCCTCCCATCAGAAGAAAGACAAAGAGCATAAAAAACTGGATTTAGGGACGAAGCACCTAGAACAAGAACATAAATGTGTTCTACTCAGCAGAACGGCTGAAGATCAAACTGCGGAAATCTGTTTGAAAACGGAAACACAAGTGGCAAAGCTAACTTCATTCACTGGAGTTCAGTCAGTAAGTCCCCCAGAAACACTTCATCACACTAGCAGCACATTACAACAGATTGATTTTCTTGGTTTTTCTACTTTATACTGTTTTCGTTTATTCTTTAAATAAATAAAAAACCTGCATATATTCACACAATTTACCTCTTAAATTGCTTGGTAATTAAGTCATTTGAGATTAAAGTGTTCTTTATCACACTGAAACAGGTATTTCACAGCATTTGGGATATTTTGGGGAACTAACTGGGGTTTCCGTGATGAACCCGGAACTGTCCTCATAAGAAATAATGGTAACAGTTTCCCAGTATCTCGGTTTGTGGTATTGGAGTGATTTCTAGGAATCAATTACACTCTGACACCAGAGTGTATTTCTGCGAAGGGCCTCAGTTGCATTCGGAAATCTCGTTGTGCCAGGACTTATTGACTCGGATCGCGATCTGGGTACTGACACGTACTGCCGTTTATATCGGGAATTTGAACACTGGGAGCTCGAACATCACGCTCCCCCATTGATCAGCGACTGTGGATTCAAGTGCAGGAGCAGAACATACAGTGAATGGTTCCCAACACAGATGAACGGGTGCAATGAAGACTGGTGAACCTGAGTGTGAGACCAAAGACACTGGGACACGATGACCGAAGGATGTGGAGACTTGGAGGACTGGGAAACCTTCAGAACACAAGACTTCAGAACACAAGAGGTGAGATTAAGAAGAACAGATGCAGATACAGGGTAAAGAAGAAGGCACAGGATTCTCAGGAGAGGCAGGTGAAAAGAAAGGCAAGCAAAACTTGAAGTTCCTCTACATAATCTACCTTCCCCAGTGCGTCTTCACAGGATGTTTCCAGGGACATCACAGGTGTGTTTAGAGCGCAAAGCGGCTCCTGGCACTTTGATACACCTATTCCGGGACTGTGACAAGATACAAGGTTATTGGAAGAAAGTTCACTCAATCACTCAAAAGACCTTCAGTGTAAAATGTCACTTGTCTCCTTCTATTTTGCTATTAAATTACAACCCAAACTCTCTTTTTGATGAGGTCAAGGGACGTAAGCTGTTCACTTTGACACACTTAGTAAAGAAATGTGTTTGAAAGCTCTGGGCTACAGCTGAAGTTCCCTCTGCACATATGTGGATGTCTCAAGTATTTAAGTGTCTCCCACGTGAAAAATTAACATGTGACCTGCACTCTAATTTAAAACAATTTTGGAGCATCTGGCCACCATTCTGGAAGTTAATAGACAATATTGTATGACCCTGCAATGCTACGATTCTTTCAGCCTCACTCCTCACAGTGAAAATACGCCTGTATTTTTAAGCCTTTATTGATTGTGATGCAGTGGTTGAATTCTGAGTGAGGCTGCAAACAGATGTACCGTTTCGACTGTGTTCACAAGTTCGACACCCTGTGTATACCGTATTGTTTCGTTTTTGTGGCAAAACATGTTTAATTTAATTAAGGGAAAAACACCTTTCTTTAGCAATGGTGGTGATATTCATTGGTGTCTAAGATAACATGTTTTAAAGCTTTAGTCTGAGCTGGGCGTCAACTAGCCTTTTTTGTTCGGCTTCTCAAAAGCAGCTAGAAAAGTAACCACTATACAGCATGCAGATAAAATTAGCCATTCAGCTCACTTTTTTGGTTCAATTTCATTTTAATGCATCTCTGGCCTTTAGGCCCGCCCGCCCGCCCATCCATCCATCCATCCATCCATCCATCCATCCATCCATCCATCCATCCATCCATCCATCCCTCCATCCATCCCCATCATCATTAATGACTTTATCCTGGTCAAGGTCACTGTGATCTGGAGATTCTCCCAGACTCACCGAGTGCCAGTCTATAAAAGTCAAATAACAATAAGTGTCACTTAGGACTGAGAAAAACAAACAAGGCAACAGGTCCTCCATTGTACAGGTCTGCAAAACATTTAGACCTCAAAAAGAAGACCTGTGTCAGAAACTCCAAAAACGGCTGATGTTTATATCAGTGTAAATTGTGGAAAATTAAAAGCCTTTATAATATGTTCTGTCAGAAAATCAAAATCACTGTCTACAGGTCAAAAAATAAACGCATTAATGCCCAAAACAATGACATAAAATGTTAAACTACGTATCTACATTCATAAATGGAGGCACTTTATTTACACGTTTCTCCTCCACTGAGGCACACTTGTTCCACTGCTGTCTGAAAAATAAAATCGCAGCCGAGACTGTTCAACAGAATTGAACATTTGAAAACGCTGCAAACAGAGTATGAATCCGACTGCGGCCAAACGGGCGTCATATTCATTGTATTAATGCTGGTGATGAAACATTAAGTGGGATATTGCTGCATTTATCTACATACAGACCTTCATTTACACACTGACTGTCAATCAAACACTGAAAAAGAGCTTTGTGGGTGGACTGAATCTGCTGAGTCATGGTTTACATAACGTGCATCTCGACTACGGAAGTAACCGGTCCACTAGAGTCAACTTCCGGGAAGCCCCCAGGGAAGTGTCCCCCACAGTACCTCCCACAGGACTCCCTTCCCCTGCGGCTGAGTGCACCTGACTGTTGCAGATGGCAAACGTGCTCAGACAACAGCGTGTGAGCCTGCGAGGTGCCAAGCAGAGTGCCGCAGCAGCAAGTAGAAGACGCAGGTACAGACGGCTTGTTCGCGGGGGAAGCCGCTGCCACAGAGGAGAACCGCACGAACGGTCCGTTCCTGTCAAGGTCCAAAAGGCCTCTGGCAGCAGTACGAGGTGCGGCTCACAGCAGCCACGTTGCTGCTGGGTGGAACTGATCCTGCTGCGCATGGAGCATCTCACAGAGGCCCGTTGAAGGCCTCCTTTGCTGAACCGTGTCACAGAAAAAATTGATTTTTCCCCAGAACACATGCATTAAACCCAGAGAAAGCAGGAGGGTTGAGAAGGAAGGTGAGAGAGGGCAGAAGGCAGAAGAGAGTGAGATAGAGAGAAGGACGGGGAGAAAGGGAGACGCACATAACAATCCAATAACCTGGAGGTGGATTTATTAAAAACAGGCACTTGCAAAGCATACAGCTGCTTTCTCACTGCAGGCACCACATCCGAGCCCAGGAAGAACAGCCATTTTATAAACTGACGGCTCGAGTGGTCAGGGCTAATCCCACCTCCTGTGCTACAAAGCATGCAGGACACGGAGCCACAAGCACGGTTTAATTACCGCGGTAACACAAACACCCACTTTACTTTGTTGTTGAACAAGGTTATTTGTTTGCTAAAAAATGTCATTTCTATTTCCCAGAGAGTCTGAAGCTGAACTGCGCATTTTGATTAACCGAGTTTAATATGTGCCGCCGCAGCTAGAAGAACACTGAACACCTGAAATAAGGAGGTACCACAGCGGAATTCAATTACATTTAAACCGTCAGGTTCTGTACATGACAGCTGGGGCCTCGGGGGGGGGGTGGGGAATCACGCCAGGCTTTATATCCCTAATGATGGCGGCTGTGTTGACATCTCACTATCCCGAGACTAAATATCCTGACAACGTTATAAATTACCTTACTGAAGCATTTCACAAATCGTTTTTATCTCCCACATGACAGAAGTTATTGATAATTTAAACTGTATAATGAACCTGTATAGTGGAAAAATGTATCATTTACAGAAAGAATTTGGGTGTGCATTTTCAGTGTAATTTAATGTAAGGTCTGTGCATCCTATTCATCCTTGTCATCCAACAGCCCTTCCAGCAATCCTGTAATACCTTTCCTCGAGCACCAGCAGCAGACGGATTTCTCAACAAATAAACAGATCATTAATGGCTCTGATGGCTTTTTGATTACCATTAGTGCAAATTCTCCTGAGGCAATGAAAAACAAGTTGAATAAGACAGGAAGTGTGTGACAAATCCCATCTGTCCGTGAGTTTTGCGCATGGCGATCACTGAAGGCGCAGAGCCACAAATCCAGCCTGAGGCCTGGTTTCAAGCCTTCCGCCCCGCCGCTGACACCGACGAGCAAGACAAGCACCTCCAGGTAGGACGTGGAGAGGGAGACGTGTTCGTCACTGAAATCCGGCAGCACTGCCTAGGAGGTGGGTTTTCAAGGCAGGGCAACTGTTGAGGGCTTCTCTC
The DNA here is from genome assembly GCA_900497675.1 of Arapaima gigas. NCBI lineage: Eukaryota > Metazoa > Chordata > Actinopteri > Osteoglossiformes > Osteoglossidae > Arapaima > Arapaima gigas. Next base: position 199,860 of record UFQX01000389.1, on the reverse strand, counting down.
TGAATCTCTCTGCTGCACACACAGCTTCCTCACTACAATATTCATGTCAGAGCAGTCATAGCAGGACCCTAAACACACATAGTACTGCCTCCCCCAGTGACACATGTGAAAGGAGCCAGTGTCACAGTGTCATTATTATTACTATTCTTGTGAAGAAAAGAACTCAACTCGAACGGGACTTCCACAGCAGCAGCTGGAGTCAGCCATGCCGGAAGATTGATAGCGCGGAAGCAGAGAGAACTGTTAGCCGCATGTGGCGGCATAATGGGGTAGAATAGCACAGGCAGCGACACATTGCACACACGTAGAGGGCCAGAGGTGAGTTTGGTGGATTTTCTGCGGAAATAGCATGGCAGGAAGTCCATTCTGCCACCGTATGCGGTGAGATGGAAGTTTGGTGAGAAAACAGGACCACAATAACCAGGTAAGACTGTAATTACTGTTTGTGCCTAAACTTGAAACGGGGCAGCACAGTGGTGCAGTGAGCAGTGCTGCGTCTCACAGTGCCTGTTTGCTTCTTCTCACGGTATCTGTGTGGGTTTTCTCGACATGCTCCGCTTTCCTCCAATAGTCCAAAAGCAAGTGATTCAGCTTAATTGCCAGCTGTGTGCGAATGTGTGTGTCCCTCCCTACGATGAACTGCCATCCCATCTGGGGTGTCATTTCACAGACTAATGTTCTGTGATTCCGGGATAGGCTCTGGCCACACACAGTGACCCAGAGCAGGGTAAAGTAGTTAAACATAATGAATGGATGGATGGATGGACAAACTTGAAATCCTGTTTGCTTGGTCCAAAATCCACTTCACTCTGCAACCAGGAGTAAGTATATGTATAACTTTTATTGTTGTGCTGCTGACACTTTACAGCAGTCTAGCTGTTAACATAGTACTCTAAGCTATTCATTAACATATTAAAGTGTCATCAATGCGCAGCATCGACGCCGAGGAGCACCAGTTTTAAAAGTGGCGAGGAGAACACCCACGTCTGAGAGCTGCATTAATGTGTTGCACCATCAATAGTTAATGATCCAGAAAGGTGTGGACTTTGCAGGAAAAGGTGAGTGGGACTGTTCATTCTCTATGCCTCCCTTCTTCTCAGCCAGGTTGGTTTTTAGACATTCTTTACCTGGAATAAAACCCCAATTAGGAATGTTAGAGAGGTGCTGTCGTGGCCAGGGAGGAAAACGAGGCTGAGGATGAAAGTGCTGAGCTACAGCATAAAGCCTCCTCTTTGTTCACAACCAACTGTGGCCTTCTGACTCGCTCTCCAGCGCATCTCACAGCACCCCCAGCCACTCCATCCACCACCATCCCTCCCCAACACAAGAAGCAGCACCTGAGGCCATCCGGAAAGTGCACACAGTGTTATGAAACCATCGAGACCGTTTCACTGTAGTGCCAAGAATTAGACATAGATTCACTGCCATAGCAAACAAAAAGGTACTTCATCTGAACCGAAAACCTCAGTGTACCTGGATACAGTAAACAGAGAACTACCGTTTCCATCCACCTATCCATCCATCATTAGCCTCTTGTCCAGGTCTGGGTCATTGTGGTCTGAAGCCTATGCAGGAAGTAAAGGGTGGGGTGCAGTATCCTGTGGACGAGATCCCAGTCCACTGCAGGGTCATCTCACGCAGCCTGCAGGCACCAATCCTACCTGAAACACATGTCTGTGGACAAAGCCATAATAGCACGGTAAAATGCAACCCACTCAAAAATACCTACGCATATCTGATCCTCATACCCACAGCCCAGCAGCTCTGAGGCACCCGCGTTATCTGCTGTACCATCATGTTGCTGCCTTTTTGAGACAGCGCATTTAAGCCAGGCACAAAACCACCATCTTACACAGAGCACCAATTGTGTAAAGTAAATTATGTTCTACTTTTTACTGTCTTTCCAGCTTTTTACAATGATCAACAATGGGATTGAGTTCACTAAGCTTATTTTAGCATTTACCCAACAGCAGGTGACTCCCAGTACCAGGCAGACATACGACCAAGAACTGTGCCTGGGAGGCAGCTCTGTCACCCAGGGCCCAAGCTTCAGCCATCGTAACGGGTCCTGGGTCACAGACCTCCCCTGATGTCACAATGACACCCCCCCCAGGGGCACTGAGGTCAGACAGTAAAGCTTGTAAAGAGAACTGGTTTTAATGTAGCAAACAGCGACTAACCACTAAATCATAGCTTTGTAAATATTTAATTATTTTAATAGATTTTAGCATTTGGCAGTTATATATTGTAGTTTTGAACAAGACTGCTACGTGTTAAACTGTTCATCTCACTGGTGTGGCCAGGCTACTTGTTACTGTCAGCTTAGCAGGAATTTTTCATGTTCTACACTGAGTGCTGACAAGATGCTGAAGACTCATTTCCATACTGTGAACTGAATCCCAAAGTAGATGATAAACTGAATGTAATTTAGAAGATATTCTTAAATGCATTATGAATAATTACAAATAATAGCAGAAGACCTCCCAGCTCTGTCTGCAGAGGAGGCTGAAAAACTGGGCTCTTCAATCACTTCAGAAGAACTATGTTTTGCCCTAAAACCTGTGAGCAGGAGCCACTCCCCACTGAAATATAGTACACTTTGGGGCATTTTAGAACCACAGGACAGAAAGTTAATCTCCACACAGATCTCAACACAGCCCATATGAGGATACTTCTGCATGTTCTTCGTGAAACTCAGAAGTTTCCCAATCCTTGTGGTCTAGATGATCAAATGGCTTTTAACAGAGTGGAGTGGCAATACCTGTGGAAACTGCTTAAAAAATATGTTTGGTCTAGAATTTTTCAGCATGGTCAAAACGTTATACATCAACCCCTCAGCTTGCGTTTACACTGGAGGCTCCTACTCTGATTTATTTGGACTAATTCAGAAGACAAAACAAGGCTGTCCACCCTCCCCTATAGAGCCATGTGTACAATATATCTGTTGTTTTAGTTCTGTCCCTCCCATTAAAACTGGCACTTCCAATCACTCGGTGTCACTATATGCAGATGACTTGTTCATCTTCTTATCTGATGTCCATGTTCACTCTGTAATGTAATCCAAATATTAAAAGCATTTGGTCTTATATCTGTCTTCAAAGTCAACCTAGCAAAATTGGCTCATCAATGAAGGGAAGAGAAGAATTTCCACAGAATTCCAAATTACAAACCAGGTATCCTACTTAAGGATTTGTATTAAAACATCTGTTACTGGGACAGCAAAAACAAACTACACAAGAATCCTCACAAAAATCAAGAATGACAACATCAGATTGATAGTTTTGCCAGCTTTGGTTCCATCCACTTATCAGTCAGACACTGGCCCAACGCTTAGAGCTTTAAGTCTTTGTCCTATCTTGTTCACTCAGTTTCCTTCTATTTCCAAAAGCCTCTCATCTCAGTCACCATGAGACCTTGATGAATAGTGTACATTAGCATATGTTAATGAGCACATTTTGCACGAGGCTACTTGGCTGCTTCCCTGCCGCTCCCTTAAACGGTTCAGAAGATGGCTTCTGAGGGTTAGAAGGGGTTAATCCCTGAGGGTTGCTCTACAAGCACGTCTCCCAGGAGTTGTGGAGTGTAAAGTTAGGAGTGTGCAGCCACTGTGTGCAAGGCCCCCCACTGACCCCCTCCCACAGTGCAACAGCTAGTCTTACAGGTGCAGCTAGTCCTCATTTAAAAGACAAAAAATCCCCACCTTGTTACAGAACTCACGCAAATTTATCACACGATGCCATGTACTTTCTAATTAAAATTACAAACCGTTTGGCAAGTCACAATTTGCGAAGTGGCTTTTAGCCTCAGTGACCAATTATTCAACACTGCACTAGCAGTCACACCTGGCTGCTGCCTTTTCACCTGCTGTGCTGAGGGAATGACGCAGTGGAACGACCACTGAGATGTGCATTCAATAAAATGCCCTTCAGCTTTATTACCATTTGGTGTCATAACCAAAGGTCAGTTTGCTTGTATAGCTTTATATATATATATAATCCCAAAATTTTTAAGACACTGTACATGATGTTCCTAAAATTCAAGGGCTCCAATAATGTTGAACAGAATAATTGTACACAAATAAACTCGAAAATATTCCTATGCTCTAAACTTCTTAACTCAAATATTCATAACACAACAAGCCGGTATATTAAACCGTCTCAGAGGTTTTCTGCAATCCTTTGGAAAAACATGGAAAGTTTGACCCAAATTTTGTGTGGTTAATTCTTGTCTCTGACAGATATTTCCTGTTCCACTGCATTTGCAGTTTGATAAGTTTATTATAGTTTAACATTTAATATACCTTATTACTAATACAACATTAAACTACCTACAATTAATTACTCATTTACACAGGCAGACAATTTCTCCCGGGGCAATTCAAGGTAAAGGCCTTCTCTAAGGCTACTGGAACAGGAGGTGAGACTCAAACCTGCAACATCTCTGTCCAGACACAGCAGCTCAAGCTGCTTTACTGCCTGTTGACACACGTTAGCGTTACACCTAAATGATGCCCCTAACTGGCTGTAGGCACACGTACTGCTGTCAGACTTTTGTACTGAGCAGGACACACAACTATTTCTAATTGTGGGGACTATTTTCAACACGCCTGGCATGTTTCAGTCTGTGCTGAGCACCAGCAGGGATTCTAGCACTTCTCTAAAGTATAATGGCTGCAATTCAGTTTGTGTCTTTTGTTACGACACAGAATGCTGCTCTTTCCACGTGCAGCACATTTAACTTACCACACATACTGAAGTGGTAAGTTAAGACCACTGCCGGTCTGAACAAAGTAAATATATACCTTTTCTAACTTCTGGGGTTTCGGATTTCCTGCAGTACTACTTCCTGATGCTGTCTTAGCAACAGTCTTAAATAGGACCCCCCAGAGCAGCAGAGCATCTCCACCACAGTCAACTGAGGACACGAGAAAACAGCAGCTTACGAAGGTGGGGTATTTCACAGCACTTCAGCACATGCAGAGGAGACCTCTGTGGCTCACGCTGGGTTACTGCTAGAGATGAACCCCTCGCAGTTCCCACAGTTCTCGACCACATCTACGGTTCAGGCTCAGCTGCCCTTCCTTTGTGTTGCTCCGATCACCAGTCTGAGGGCCTTTCTGCCCTCCGCGCTCTTCCATGCCCTGGATATATTTTTCTGAATACGTATGACGGATTAGGATAGCCAGTGGAACTGAAGAAATCTCTTTTTAGTTTATGAACTAACCATTATTCCACTCTAATACCATCTGTTTTCACCTTTACTTTTGTGAAGTCACACAGTTAAATTTGCAGTGTGAGTTTTAATCTCAGGCTTTTGCTTTCATCTTCCTACGTTCACTTGTCTTGGTTCAATCCTGGTCCCTTTTGCATCTTGTGAAAGGCAGGAAGGTTGTTATGCTACCAGGTAGCATCTGCATCCAGTGTTGTCTGGACCAGGTAACGCTCTGCACTGCAGGCTTCCGTCCGCTAGAGGAGTCCCATCCTCAGTAGAGGAGCGAGGATCACACAGCAGTCAGGCCAGGGCTCCGTTCTCCACTTCCTGGAGCTATTTACTGTAGCAGAACACTCTGCGGTCCCCATATGCCACCCTATGGTTGTGCAGCACACAACCTCTGGACCCCGATGTTGACCTCTCCCCTGGAAGATGAAGTAAGAATGTGCCTACAGTATCATCCATCCCAGGGTATCAACACACACAGCAAAACAGTCACTGGCTGATTATGTTGTGCTGAGTGTTCAAACAGCAGGGTGAGAGCACACACACACACACACACACACAAAGGCTGCTTCAGTAGATGGCTCGCATTGAGTCTAAGGGCATGCGAGAAACCAAGAGTCTGTGTCAGTGCAAGTGTTTATTCAGTATTTATANCACACACAAAGGCTGCTTCAGTAGATGGCTCACATTGAGTCTAAGGGCATGCGAGAAACCAAGAGTCTGTGTCAGTGCAAGTGTTTATTCAGTATTTATATCATACATGCCTGTCCATCTGTCTGAGGAACAGATCAACAGAGGATGAAGAAGTCAGACGAGGAATGCAGCTCACTAGTACAGCCGTTCACTGCACATCCGCCTAATAACTGGCTGCGATACTTATACATGATGCTACGACGCGTCTTCCAGGGTCATCAGATGTCACACGTGTCAGATCCCTGTACAAATAAAAATGTCTAGAAAACGCGCGACTGCTCCTATACAAATCAGTGCAGAGCTTGGCAGAAGAGCCAAGCTGTTCCCCTGTCTGAACACGGCAAGGGACGCGTCCAGCTAGGAAAACGCGCCTCAGGCGGGAGTATCGGCCAGTATCGGTCAATCGCCCCTCAAAACGCCGCCCGTCGCCCGCGCCCGACACGGACACTCGGGAAACGCGATTACGTGACCTATCGTAAGGTGATGCATGGACGTGTGCGGAATTTAAACAATGTACAAACAAGACAAAAACACACCAGCGATGTGTCACAACAACGTCTGGGGTTATTCACCCAGACACTCACCATTCAGTCGGCGGAAAGAGCGGCTCCCGCCACCGCGGCAGGAAACGTGTATCTATGTGGAATATCGCCAGTGGGCGGCTGTCAGAAAAGGGCGCGGCGCTTTGCGGATGTCGCTCCTGCGGGGACCGCACTGTGCCGGAGGCTGAGGCCGCTGTGAGCCGCTGTCTGCTCGCCGTTTCTGTTCCCCTATTGTCTCCGCGTCGCTCCCGGGCGGACAGGCAAAACCTGGCGGAGACTGCCGAGGGTCCCGCCCACCGCGCCCGTCGCCCAATGGCGGCGCTGGGCCGCAGCCGGCGGCCCGGGAGCGAAGCTGCGTCCGGGAGCGGAGCGGCTCCTCGGGAACGCGAGCGCTCCGTTTCCCCACGGACAGACCCCCGAAAACTCGAGCTCTGTTACACATTTCCTCGGTTACCACTGTTATTTGTCGCTTTGCTCATGAAAGGATATTTACTCTGCTGCCGATTCGTTTCACCCGTTATTTATGCGGGTCCAAAGACATTTACAGTGGTCAGTATATGAAGGTACTTATAAAGATTGATCCAGCATGGCCATTTTTACTGTAGCAGGAGTGGGATTCGAACCGACGACCATCAGGTAGCAGCTGGGACCGCGCTCGTGGTTAGTAGCGAAAACACCACAGGCTCCGGTGACCATTCGTTCAAACAGGGGCGCGTATACGGCATTTATTTAACCCCCCCAACCACACACACACACACACACACACACACACACACACACAAAAAAAAACCTGACAGCCAGGGCCGCCTCTATTCATGACCCGAGCAGGAAAGTCACGTGATCCTCGCCGCTGCACCAGTGTGTGGGTCCGCATTCACACCGTACTCTGCACACACACGACCCCCATCTTCATCATCATTACAGCCCAGTTTCACCCCACTCGTCCTCACTGGGAACTGCTCAGTCTCTGAGAAAGGTGTCTGGTAAATTACTAAGTGTAAGGATTGTATTCTTTATTTCTTCTTTACTGATCATTCTTACAGGAGTGATTGACCATAAGTTCCTTTGTCAAGGCCACTATAGCAGCCTTTCAGAGTTTAGGGTTAGATAGGGTAGAACTGAGGAGACTTGTGCTTTGTGACACAGCACATTACCACGCTGGAAGCAGCCATTAGAAGATGGTAAATTGTGGCCAGTTTGTGGCTGTGGGATTCAAACACTGGTTGATTGGTATTCGGGGGTCCGATGTGCCTAAAAATACGTTCCTCTCACCATCACACCACCAGCGTCAACTGTTGACACAAGGCAGGTTGGGACCATGGCTTCATGTTGTTTACACTGAATTCTGACCCCCCCCCATCTGCGTGTGGCAGCAGAAATTGAGATTTGTCAGACCAGGTGATGTTTTTCCAACCTTCAACTGTCCAGTTTCTGTCAACCAGCGTCCACTGTAGCCTCATCTCTGTTCTTGGCTGACAGGAGTGGAACCCGATGTGGTCGTCTGCTGTTGTAGCCCATCTGACTCAAGGTTCAACATTTTGCGTATTCAGAGATGCTTTTCTGTCCACCACTGTGGTAAAGAGGGGTTATTAGAGTGACTATAGCCTTCAGTCTGGCTGATCTCCTCTGACCTCCTCGCCAGCAAGGAGCACCCCCGCCAGCACCCACAGCGCTGCTGCTCACTGGATGTTTTTTGTTTTTTTTTTGCACCATTCTGTGTGACTTTAGACACTGTTGTGTGTGAAAATCCTAGGAGAGCAGCAGTTTCTGAAATATTTAAGCCGCCCCATCTGGCAAACTCACTTAGATCACATCCAGATCCCCCATTCTGAAGTTTGATGTGAACATTTACTGAAGCTCATGACCCAGGTCTGTGGGATTTTGTATGCTGCATTGCTGCCACTCGATTGGCCTGATTCGATAATCGTGTGAACAAGGGGGTGTTCCTAATGAAGTGGCCAGTGAGTATATATGTGTAAATACATATACATTTGACTGAATTACAAAATGATGCTTTCATATCTTTCCATGTGATATTTTGATTTAAAATAATAATACTCCGCAAAATTTTATACATCAGCATGAGTTTTGCATGACAAAATATTGTCTACAGAAAAAACTGAAGTATAAATTTTCCAGAATTATTCAAACCCTTTCATTGTGACTAATCTTAAATAAGTAAGATGCATAAAATCACCTTAACAAGTCACATCAATTTCCTCCAAAGTGTTGTGTTTAGTGCACAGCCAACATAGCCCATCACCCAGGTAAGACTGACCCTGAAGTACAGCAGGGGGTGGCAGCATCATGTCAGGGGTTTGCTTTTCATCAGCAGGGACTGGACAGCTTGTCAAGGCTGAAGCACAGTGCAAAGCACAGCAAACATGAGAACCTGTCACAGTCTGCATGTCATCTTTCAACGGGACCAAAGCTACCCCTCGGTGGCTTCAGAAGAAGAAAGTTGGTGTCCCGAGAGGGTCAGTCAAAGTCCCGATCTGAGTCAAGTCAGAGAATCTGTGGCAATACATGCATTTCATTACTGATAGAACAATTGCGGAATGTGGGGTCCCGGCTCCTTCACAGGTCTGATGTCCCTGCTGTGAATAGAGGGGCTGATGTCCCATGTGTGCTGCATGTCACGGCATGGTGCACTGTGGGCGTGCGTGTGTGTGTGAGAGAGAGAGAGAGAGAAATACCAGCACGGTGCACTGTGTGTGTCCTGTGCTACAAGGTGTTTTACAATGTTTCGGTGATATTCGGGACAATTGGTTTGAGGTTTTTCGATGGGCTGGTAATATCTTGATACAGATTTTAATCACTTTATGGTCCAAACATGCAGCATTTTGGTTAAGCGCAATGATGAGTCCGTTATTTGTATTTAGGCAAAAAACACATTCATATCTTCAGTTTCAAACTTAAATGGACACAAATCAAATTATGTCTTTCATATGTCAGCCAACATGATCTCAAGAGCATTACAATGAAATTCACGTTTAATACCCTAACAGGAGATACGTGAAAACTCAAGTTTTTAATCTCTTTCTCCGGAATGAATAATATTCCCTGAAAACATTCCTGAAGTTTTCAGTTTGCACTCTTTATATTCCCATTAAAACAAACAGAAATAGTGCAAAACACCAATAATATTATTGTACTTCATTTGTCGGAAATGCCATATTGGACACAACTCATTGAAGTGATGAGCTGATGAATCGTTTAACTGATGAAGATGAATTACTATGGCCGCCTTTTCAGTAGCCCATCCAGACCGACAAGCAGAGGCAAACGTGGGAGTGATGTAGGTTTGAACTGCACTGTGGCAGCAACGGAACAAAAGCGATCGTCGCCGGGGTGACACACCTGTCCTGGGCGTCGATCCCCACAGACGCACCTCGTAGCTTTTCGCGCCGCCGTCTCGTGCTGCCGGGCGCCTGTCGCGTGAAGTCAGCAGCCACGGTGACCGGACAGGTGCCGAAAGCATCACCGACAGAGCCGGGCAGGCAGGGATTTTTCACCGACAAAACCGCTCACGGTTCCCCTCCCCACGCCGACTGCGAGGCGCCACAGTGTCGCGTTCCCACGCGCTGCGCGTTCCGACGGTTAACGTTAGTGACGCCAGGAGCGCGTCCCCGACACGGCGCGGGCCGCAGCACTTCGCGTGCCGTGTGCACATGTTTACATTCACGCCCACAGTTTTCCACGCGCGCGTGAATCGGAGCAGCGACTCGGCTACGACAGCAGAGCGTGTGGAAGTGAATGGAAACCTCCCGGGCTGCAGTTCTGTCACCTGCAGCCTCGCTAACGGCCATCAGACCGTCCTCTGGTACCGAAGCGCGAGGCAAGCGGGTGGACGTTTCCAAAACAGCCGATAAAAACGTTCACATACTCACAAAGACCAGCGATCAGATGCTTCCGGGGCGGCCCATGGTCAGGTGTTTCGGGGACTGAGGTCCGACCGAGGTGCGCCTGAGGTCCGAGCGAAGCCCTCCGTGCAGCTCCGTTGCGCCGGCGGACGCAGCGAGTGCGTCACTGCGGCGCTTTGCGGCTCCGCTCCTCTCAGCTCTTCCATCTCTTCCTTGTCAAATTTTTTACATACGGCTGGGATAAAATGTGAAGAAGGCTTTTCGCTGTTGATCGCTTTAGTTTACAGCACTACAGAAAAAACGACTCGACGGCCCTTCTTCTGGAACGTGAACGATCATTTCGTGACGAGTTATTGTGCGCAGAGATTTCCTTAGAAAATGACGCTGCTAGTAGAGCACGTTTGTCCTCATATTGTGGTCTAAGCATCTGACATGTACCTTCTCTGTCATACTGGACTAATAACAGTTTGCCTTTTCCTGCAGTCTTCAGTGGAATATATCCTTTACCAGCAAAAATTCTTACTTTTACCAGGCACTGAATAAAGTCCAGCACCTGTCAAATATAAAATAAGCAAATAGAAAAATACAGTCTGAAAGAAAACAATTTGATCCTGCTGTCATTCAATGACTGAACAGTATGGAATAGGAGACATTGGCTCTACAGGATGTAAAAAATCTGCCATTTTAAAGCTCTTCTACTTAAACTCTTTGATGTTTAGAAACAGTGTTTCTACACAAAGTGACGGAGCTCCAGTTGTCCAGATGCCGCAACCAAAGCAGGCTGTATGTAAGTGGAGCTTCTCCTTGGTTCAGTTTGTTTTTGGAGCGATGGAAGAAATGCTGATCAGATGTGATGGTGGCTTTGACTTCAGCAAAGACCTTCTGTGATTCTGAAGGGAAACCGGGCCGTCCAGGCCCATTGCGGCGACCTGAACACTTACACACACACTTATTTTAAATAGTCGTGGTTGGGGAGCTGCTCTGTGACTGTGATCGGGTTGCTCTTTGTCTCAGTTAAAAGGAAGCCTGAAAGGTAACAGGAAAAACTACAGAAATAAACACTAAGGCTTCTTCAGCCTTGTGGTTCCCAGGATAGTGTTAGATATAAACATCATTCTATTTACTTTTTATACTGCACATAGAAACACTTTAAAACACTACAGTGGCTGAAAAGTCCAGCATAGTATATTTTACCTGTGTGTTGCGCTACCGTCTCCAGGAAAACCTCTGGCCAGTTTTTGCAGGGAGGAAGTCAGAGAAAAACACGTCTGATGAACGTTGTGCTCTGACGGGTTTTGCAGCAAAGTCTGTGTGATATTTCTTAGGCAGCCCAGTGGGGGCCCAGGTGCAGAGAAAGTGTGCTATTTCACCTTGGAAAAGAGCAACAACTTTTCAGAACCTTCCTGCAGGGAAAGGAGGGTAAATAAAAGGAAAAGGGATTTTATTGTCTCATTCTGATGTTTTAACAAGGAGCCATCAAATCACCTTTCTAAGATACCTGATTGAAACTATGACTACCTCTCAACACCACTTCTGTTAACCATCAGTGTGGTAAATGGGTAAACAGATAATAAACTGTGAAGGTTTTACACAACAAAAGGTGAGAAATATTAAACAGGTTTGTTCATTATCACTGAAGATGTTACCCAGTACAAATATGAGACACGGGTAGACATTTAGTGCCTTTCTATTCAGGTGCATTGCAGGGCACCTGCAGACATCTGGACAGAGTGTGTTAAAGCCCTGTGGTGGCAGCACACCTGGTATACACACCCCTGTGGTGACAGACCGCCTAACTGCCACTGCACTTCACCTGTTACTGTGCTCCTGTGGTCCAGGACTGAGGAGTGTTAGTTTACCAGTGTGGCAGAACAGGATGAAGTCCTTACAGTCACGGCTGAAGCAGGTGAGGAGATGACAGACACGTTGCTGAAATGGAAGCTGGAAGTGTTATATTCCTGTCACACACAATATCCTGCCGTTGGCACGAATGAGGAATCTTCCTGAATGTTGTTTTTTTTGTAATCCTGCTGCTCATGAAGTAACATCACGGCGACCTTTTTGAACCGCTTGGCGGGAACTACGGCGCCCCCTGCTGTTGTAGAGAGTGCAACTACACACGGCGGTTTTAATCTCTGTTCCGCCCCGCCGCCATCTTCATAGTGCCGTCAGAACCTGGACTCTTTCAGCCATATAAATTGGTGATTGTATGACAGATAAAGCACAGGGGAAAAAAGTAGTGGCTGAGAATTGTATGTTACACTTTAAAAACAAATCCTTCAAACTCTTGTTTATGTCTACCTGTAAGTTTACAACCATTCTAGAGTATCAGAGAAAGCAAAAAATTTAGTCATCAACTATTTTCCACACGTGACGTATAACATCCCAGATACGTATTCAGTGCCTCTTTCAGAAGGGTCATCTGTTCAAGGTCGAGACGATGCGAACCCCCAGAGGAAGTTACCTGTGGCTTCGCACCTGAACGCACCAAACTCCGTGTTTGTTTGTGGCTGATCTTCTGCACCCAACTGCAGATGATGATGGAGAGCTGTGTGTATGTGGCTCTATACTCTTCACTGGCCTTGGTCACAAACACCACCCACACACCATCCAGATACCACACAATTGGACACTATTGGAACTTCATCTGGGCCCCATTCACAGACCACCGTGACATTGTTTAGTTATTATGCAGATGACCATTATTGCTGGTGTATCGAAGGCTGACAATTTCAGAAATAGTGGCATCTCTGTCTTTCAGTTTGTGGATTTTCTTTCATCTACACTACTGTACTTGTCTTTACTGATGCTCACTGCTGAGATCATATATCTTGAGTCATAAGATGATGGAAGTTTTTTCACTACTTGCACACTGTATAAAAGGTAAACTCTGTGGAAAAGACACTTCAGAGAAATATATTTATTACAATAAAGTACACAAAGTTATCCAAATATGTGGCTGTAACATGAAATTTCTATATAACACATACAGTCACAAACTTTTACACAATTGCTTTTGCTGGCACTTGGGTCAATAAAGATTTAACTGCCATCACAAATTCTAGCTTTAAAATATGGATAACAGCAGATATCTTTATTTAGTATAAGGATTTTATGTCCTATTTGAATTTAAAAAAAAAAAAAAAAAAACTTATGCTGATTTCTGTGAAAAGCATAAAGCCACATCTCACACGGCAAGCACGTATTATTGAAAGGAAAAGCGTTGGACTGATTAAAACAAATTTCCATTATAAGCAGCTGGAGAGCAAACAGGCTTAAAGGCCTAAATCCAAATGAAAATGTAACCGTCACCTTTTAATGGGATCTTGTTTGAGCGTCCAACAATTTCACAAGAAAACATTGCAATGTCACTGCTTATTACCGTAGAGACATTGAAGAGTAACTAGTAAACCAGCTAAATCTCACCAACTTTGTTTTTAGCTTCATTGCTAACCTGTAACTAAAGTTTGTAGCTGACAAGCTGGAGGGACTGAAAAAATGTATAATAAAAGAGCAATGAGTTTATGTAATGTGACTAATTTGAGTATCATTTCCATTCTGCTTACAACCAGCTTATTACATGATGTAAATCTGGAAAGAGCAGCTTTGTCAGAACTTATTCCACACATGTCCCAAACTTCAGCATCACCATTTAAAACAATAACTGTGAAGAGAACATCGGCAATGCAAGCAGCTCTTATATTTCCACAATACACTTATTTCTGTATCTCACTTCAGTCCACAAAGTTGGGTTTGTCACATCCTCCTGGGATGCATGGAGCTCCCCTCACTGTCCTGCCTTCTGACAGCTTTGACTTCACTGCAGAACTCAGGAAAACAGAACAAAGATTTTTTATATACATGTTTTTGAACTTAGGAGTATTGGGAACACGGTTTGTGTAAAAAGCCAAAGCTTCTGAGGAGGATAAATTACAGCAATTGTGTCCTTTTTCTGTATCATTTTAGTTTTATCTTATATTTTACATTCACAACATACCTGCTGTCTATGAAAACAGTAAAGTTTATATTTTACAATTGTATACTTTTTATAATGGTAACACAATTGTCTGTTTCAGCCTCTGTCTTATTTCTCATTCAGTTTATCGCCCATTTAGAGTTTATCCTCTATTGGTCTGCGATTATTTGCACTCCACTCATTATCTGAGACGGGAGGTGCTGTGGGGCTGTTCCACCCCGACATGAGTTAATGTGGGCAAAATCATCCATATTTCCACTTAGATGAGGAATCCAGAGGTTTTTGTGCACCTTTCACACAGGTACATAAGGACTTGCTGCAGCCCTGAATCACACAGCTTGTCACAGGGCCAAGAAAACTTCCTGTCAACTGCATCTCTCCAAAAAGCCTCTTCTGCCCTTGAAGCTGTGAAGTTACATTACTTACTTTTGGACAGTCCTCAATGCAGATTAAACGTGTCTCTGATACTGACACTCTGCTGGGAATGGGAGAGAGAGGGAGAGAGAGAAAAACAATGCAGGCAGAAGTAACAGGTTCACTAAGTCCATAGTGCAGCTGGCAGAGAAGTTCAAACCGACTGACTGATCCCAGTCAGCAGTTGCTCAGGCCGCTTTTGCACATCAGCTCTGACTTGGCCACTAGCAGCTGCACCTTGTCTCCCGATGTTCGAATGAGATCCCAACCGCTGCCAGATGAAAGAGAAATCTCAGTGGGTTTTTCTAAAACACACTCAGGCCTCATAAATCAGGATCCCAAACAACCACTACAAGAATTTATTCGATTTCAATGACACATTTTACTCCCCAATTTTTCCTTTAGAAATAATTTGACCCTTGAGAAGAAATCTTACTCCCCTTTTTTGCTAAAGGTCCACCTTTCAGTAAAAAAAAAAAAAAAAAAAAAAAACTTGCTGGCTGGCATGTTTGAGTCATTTCAAAGCATGGGGACAGTATTCACTAAAGTAAAGGGACAAAGGATGTTTACCTGCTGTAGTCCATTCCCACCAGGCTCAAGCCATTCACAGCCAGGATCCGGTCCCCTTGACCGAGCTTCTTGCACTGCCACGCCGGAGAGTTCTCAACCACAGACTTGATATAAATTCCATTTATTTTCAGCACTGTTTTCTACTTGCAGGAAAAGAAAAAGGAGATGCATTAGTGCTGCATATCCACGCCGCGCTTCACACGACACATTCGGCTCAAGCAAACTTACTGTGAAAAGAGCAGCGACACTAGGTGTCCTGGCAACAGGTGGCGCTCTTAGGTCATATTTCACCAACAGAACCCGCGGTGCAAATATGACTAAGAAAAATAAACCAAGAGCAGGACCACTGGATTAAGGGAATGGAAGTATTTCTGACTCTGTGAACGCAGGTAGAGCTCAGAGAGGTCCAGAACAGATCACTTTCGTATGTCATGTAGTCAGTTTGTCGTAAAATAGAAAAAGAAGCCTTGTTTGGAGTCATGGGAAAAAAGGTAAGGCGACTGGCTAGATAAGTATGGGCATAAAGGCTGGCAGAGGCTCCTTGTGGAGCAGTTAGTAATGATGGACTAAAGGGTTATAATCTATAATCTTTAGCCCTCAGACCACGAAGTCCTGGGTTTGCATCCCCACCCAGAGTGGTTTCAACAACAATAGATGCACAGTTTGTGCTTTCAAAGTTCTACAGTTTTTACATGAGATCACACTTTCCAGGACAAACGCAGCAAAGTTCTTTTTCAAGGCCTGCAGCTGAACCCAGGCAGGGCGGTGTGTCCGGAGAGGAAAAGCTGTGGCCGTGGAGGGGTCAGTGGGTCACGGATCTTTTTGTGTTATGAGTGACTGTCCTCCCGGTTTGCAGAAGTGCCCACATTCCCTCCCAGCCAACGTAATTACATGTGCAGCTCGGTTTATGAAAACTTCACTCTCTGGGAATAGAGTTACTGATTCTGGAAAAAGTAACTTAACTGTTTACAATGAAAGCTTTCATGACACACTTCTCACACTCCTTTTTACACATATTCTGTCCACTTGTAGCTGCTTTTAAGGTCACCATCTTCGCCTTCAGGTGGACAACGGCGCATTCAGCTCATTGCTCCGGGGAGAGACACAGGTAATGTCCTGCCACCATGCAGCCTCTCACAGAAGACTGGGCCCCAGTTCTCCACACCATAAATCTTTACTGATTCATGATGATTCAACAAAGTCAGCAGTTCACCACATTTTACTGAGGCGACCCTCGAGTCTTCTTTCAGCTCACCAAAACACCCAGTGAAACACCAGGTCACCTTCAACTGTGAAGGATAGAAACACCATCATAGAGCAGCAGAGCTTTAGGACCAACTCCCTTTGAAAAGTCTACTGTATCGGAACAAAAGATGGGCTTCTTTTCTTCGTTAAGGCTCAAGTTTAGCCACGAAACATGCAGCTCCTGCAGGTGGAAATCATTAAGGGAGAGGAGTAGAAAGCAGATCGTTCACGTTTTCCGCAGAGTTCTGTTCCCTTGCAAACACACCTCTGCCACACACAGCTCCATGCAGCCTGGCCCATAAGAACAGAACAAATTGAAGGTACCATCTCACGAGGACAGTGGTGAGAAGTCAGTGGCTGCAGCGCTTCTGGCCACGTGGCCACATGTTACACAAGGGGGCCTGGGGGAAAGATGGCACTTGGGGACAGGAATAGATATGTACAGGTGGTCATTTAACATTTTCCAGCTTCCAACAAAAAGTGTGTTGGGATGCAGTGTCTCCAGCACAGACTCTCAGTCAAGGAGGCATTTTCGCCCTGAGCTGGCCGTGGCCTGGGACACCCTCACCCCAGTGCTGTGGGTCCTGGCCTCTGTGGACCACTCCACTTCAGCCTCTGCAGAGCAGAGAGTGGATTCCAAGCTGGTGACCTAATGTGGCTTTCAGGTCCACCTGACCAGGGGAAGACAGACACTAGAAGGAACCAAGGCACAGGTGACGTTCTGAATCCCTTCGTGTTGATGATGAAGACAGACCCCTAGAGTAAATCTGTGCCAGCATCTCAACGGCATCGACAGCAGCTTGTGGGAAAGGCCCTTCTCAGTATAGTGGCATTGCGGCTGGTTTAACAGTGGAACCCCCAAAGAAGCTGTTACTCACCATTCCATCCACCAGTGACAGCCCAAGTCCACTAGGTCCCTTCTGCAGCTCCACAATGAAGACCTCTTCATCTACCCCCACTCGATCTTCCTCACCACCTCCTTCGTTGCCAGAGCAGCTTTCATCTAAAGATCACATCAACAGCACAAATATTCATTAGCAGCCCTGTCAGCCTTCCTTTTCAACAGCTGTCGCAGGGAGGGCAGGACTTGTAACTGTTCTAACCTGGGCTGCTGCCCTGGGGCCACAACATTTTCAAAATAAATGTATTTTACCTTTACTGTTTATTCTTTTAATCGGACTCTTTTAAATTTAAATCAATTCTACAAGTTACGGTCAAACTGAGAAAAGTGCTGGACACTTGTTGGCCTTTTCCAGTCAATTAAGTGATTTAATTTGTTCAGAGGTACATCTGCCATGCTTAGTTTTGTATGCTGACTGGTTTAAGCTTCTGTCAGTGGAAAAGCTACACATCAAGTCGCTCGGGTAGTGGAGGTGGCCTGAGGTTTTGAGAAGATTGGTGGTGATCAGAAAGTGTTGGGCTGCCTTTTGACCACTGTCTGGTTCCAATGACATTGTCACTTTCTTCTTAAAACACTAAATACATACAATAAATTACATAAAAATATAAGAAATGACATTTAACGGGTAAATTAAGTGCATATTCACAGCCACAGTATCTCAAAGCCCTGCCGGTCTTAAGAAGGATCAGCAACAGGCGGCATATGACTGCACACACCAAACTGAGCTTCTTCAGAGTCTGAAATCTGTTACTTAAGGTCCTTCTTTAAAACAACACTTCAAAAGCAGCACCGCAGTGGCCACATCTGCTTCTCATCCTGGTTAGAGCTCCCCTGCAGTCTCAGACATGTTTTAAACAACAAAGGTGGGGAACTGAGCACATAACATGTACTGTTCGCTCTGGCTGCTCCGCTTAGAGTAAAGAACAAAATGTTCTTAGCATCTGCCTCGATGGTGAAAGATTTATTCAGCTAAACATTTCCTGCCGAGATCTGCGCAGCGCAGTCGTCCTTTTTCCTCCACGCATCCCAGCCGTTGGCTTTGTAAGAAGACAGACGTTTTGTTCCATGAGGAAAAATGTTTGGGCCACTGATATCAAACATACGGTTGCACTTTGATGATGGTTAAACTTCACCACAGACAGAAGATGCCGCTGCTACCAAAACAGCACGCCTGAAAACCTGGAGTCCGTGCACGCTATTCTAGAAACATCTATATCTCCTCCACGGTTGCACTTTGTAGAGGAAGCTGCACAAACAGCTGCTTCACCTTCTCTTATTACCTTTGGTCTGGAGCTGTGCACCTGCATGGGCGAAGGCCAAGGAGTGAGAGGGTGAGTCCTCTGCCTGGCCAGCCTCCAGCTCAGCTGACCCAAGGGTGATGCTGGATGGGGTGAGGAGGCATGTGGAGTCCAGGTCTGAATGCTTATCGCAGTCCACATCTTCAGGCATGATAGTCTGGAGCTCAAGGTTCTTCAGGTTCTGGGTAAGAACTACCTCATGGGAGCTCAGGTTATAGGCAGGTAACACTGTAATGCAAGGAGCTGCTGCTGGGTCAAGGTTCATCTCCTCACTAGCCAGTGGGACCTCCACTGTTTCTGGGTCCTGCTGAGGTGCTACCTGGACTTTGTTCACTGGCTTTGACTGAAGACTCTACAACATGAACAACACAGTAAAAATAAGAGAAGACATGCAATATCACCCTAACCCAGCACACTGTCCTCTCTATTTCTTCTCTCATTCTTTCTGAGGCACCGGAGTACTCAGGAACACCGGCTGACCACACCTGATGACTGAAACAACACCAACCAATTCGGTGGCTCGGAACCCCTGACTGCCTGCCGGTACCAAA
This sequence comes from Arapaima gigas, assembly GCA_900497675.1. NCBI lineage: Eukaryota > Metazoa > Chordata > Actinopteri > Osteoglossiformes > Osteoglossidae > Arapaima > Arapaima gigas. The sequence continues at coordinate 180,590 of UFQX01000389.1, read as the reverse complement.
GAGATTGGCAAGTAGTCTAAATATTGACACTAACACCCCAGTCCTACCTTCACAGACATATGGAACATATCCACAGAAGCCCTAACTGCAACCGAATGCCCAGGACGGGTAGGTATCCCCAGAGGCTCATTTTTCTCCAATTCTTCACTCTTGGGAGATTTTTGCCTGCTAGCTGGCTTATCTGAGCTCCAACCTCTTGACTGACATGGACACAGTTTATTACTGTGTTGCATACAGCACGTTACCTGCAGGAGCTGCTTGGGGCTGCCGGGGGGCTGTCTGGGAGCAGAACCCAGGAGGGAGTGTTGCAGGCGGGGCAGCTGCTCACACAGCCTGGCATCGCGGATCGGCTTTCCCAGCTCCAAGACAAAGCCGCTCGTTGGCAGCACAAGAGGCGGGTGGTTATCAAAGCTTTCCAGGATTTCCGCTGCAGGGGGCAGCCAAACAGCCAGTCAGAGACAGGAGAAGCAACTCGACTGCTTGATTTGAGAAGTAAACGCTCAAGATTGCAGGAAAATTATGTAAATTACTTTAAAAAATGTATATTAAAAGTTAACAAATTTTCTTAGCCATAATTTTAAATTATAAGCACTGACCTAAAAGTACAGTAGCACTAAAAAATGCTGTTTTTGGGTGTTGGACAGAGAAGCAGAGCCCAGGTAACAACCTGCTTACAGGATGCATGTGGGTCCAAGTCTCAGGAGGGTGGAGAGGAAACCAAACTGGTTAGTGGACAAAGCACAGAGTACATTGGCACTTCCTCTCCAAGCTGGGGGGAGAGCACTGATTTGCATTTTAGCAAAGGATGGGAGAGCTAGAGATGTTCCATCACACACTATGGATGTATGTTAACTGGGTCGTTCCAGCCAGGGCACCAACAGCCCTAAAATTTGTAGACATTTTCTAGCTGGTGGGAGTGGGTACATGATAAACATCACCTTACGTGGGACAGGAGATGCCATGGCTGCTGTAGTACCCACCGGTGCTTTGGGCTGCTTCCATCTCCTGTGGCACTGGGCTCCAGTGAGCGGGACGGCTACGACCCGGGTCATATTCCCGCAGCATGTGGTGCAGCTGTGCTGGGTTCAGATGAGCAAACTCCCCCCGTAGCGAGGTCCAGGAAGCCTGCAGGTCAGAGAACCACACCCGGTGATGGGCTTAGAGAAGAAGCATGGTGCTGAGGCTCACAGAGGGCCTGAGCTGTGACAAATGTCCTCTTTGATCATGAATACATGAGAATGCAGACTGATGTGATGAAGTTCAAACCACGTCACAGGAGGCTCCCCTGAAGGTCTCCCCATGCTATAAAAGACAGAAGCCTTAACTGAAACTTGGCTCGTCTCTGAGCTCCGAGGTCCAGTATTAACTGGGGCCACAGACAGGTTCAGACCATTACATCATCAAACAGGGTCCTTGTTTCCCGGAAAAGCCAAATGAAAAAAGGAAAATGTCCGACAAGTTTAACAACCCCATGAATGAAAAGATAGAGCAGGATCACACATAAATCCACTGCTGCTTTTACATTTGGTTTTGATGAAGAACCATGACTGACCACAAGCATTGCTGCCTGGTACTGTAGCTGTGGCCCTGCAATAAGTTCAAATCCCATCGCCACTGCCAATAAAAATTACCAACAGGGGCACATTTAACCATTAGGCAAAGGTAGGCAAGTGCCTACAGCCCCAGGATTCCGAGCATCCTGTGTAAAAAATTATACTATATTTAGACACCCTATATTTCACTCACGTGCAGTGTGACAGCGTGACAAACTGAGGAGAAAGAGAGGAGAACTCTGCCTGGAAGTGACACACAGAAAGTGGCAGGTCCAGATGCTCCTAGTCGTGTGGTAAAGGACTGCGCTTGTCAACAGGATGAGGTCCTCATGACATCTTTAACACCTCCTTGGCTGAGGTTATTGTCCCCAAGTTCTTCAAGTCCAGCATCAACATCCCTGTTCCAAGAAATCACCTGTGTCCTGCCTCCACGAATACTGTCCCGCTGCCCTCACCCTGCTCATCATGAAGTGCCTGAAAGACTAGTCATGCAGTGCCACTCTCCACATAACAGTGTGTCTCCCACCATAGGAGTTCCTATGGAAGCCATCCCTGCCACAGTATATTTGGTGCTGACTCATCTAGAGAGTAAAGAGTGTTGGGTCACAATGCTATTCATCAACTTTAGTTCAGCATTCAACACCATCGTCCACCAGCAGCTGGTCAACAAACTGCCCCCATTGGATCTGAAAACTCCCCTGTGCAGCTGGATCCCAGACTTCCTGACCAAAACGCCAAAGGCTGTGAGAATCCATGGCAACACCTCCCACGCCATCATCTCAATGTGCTGTTTACCCTCCAAATCGATGGATGCAAATGACCAGATACAAGAGCAGCCGCATCATCAAGTATGCTGGCATCGCCACAGTCAAGGACCTCACCAAGTTGGCCTACAGAGAATGAAGTGGAGATGAAGTAGAGCAGCTTGAACCCCGAAGCAGGGATAACTATCTGTTTTTCAATGTCAGCAATACCAAGGAGATGACTGTTGACTACAGAAGGATTTGAGGGGTTCACACAAGTATGTGCATTGGTTTGTTCAGCAGTTGAACTAGTGCACAACTTCAAGCTCTTCGAAGTGCACATCACCAAGGACGTCTCCTGGAAGCATAACACAACCCACCTGGTAGAGAAGGCACAACAGCATCTCCACTTCCGGAGGAGACTGGAATATATATGGTTGGATAGCATGACAACATAGCGGAAAACGAACATTAGACTGATTTGTGTGTCATGATGAGGTGAGACTGTACATTAGGGTGTTTTTTGTCTTCTCTGCCAGAACAGAAGGGAGAGAGGGAAACCGGGGGGGAGGGGAGCAGGATCCGAACTAGAAAAAGGCAGGAGTGCTTGGGGGCCACTAATGGCTGCTTGGACCAAAAAGCTAAACTGATGTGCATGTGCGTGCACGCACACCCCCCCCCCCCACACACACACACACACACCCCCAAAGGGGAGAAGTGCATAATACATTTCTGACCTGCAGCAGGTTTTCCTTAGGTGTGGCCAAAAGGTTAACAGCAGTAGAGAGTTTCTGGAAGAGGTCTACCCCCAGGTGGCCCAGTCCAGCACCTTGTATCCAGTCCATAAGGAGGTCCAGATTAGCCCGGACCTGAACTCCTTTGGACCACTTGTAAAATCCACCTCCAGAACCTATAAATTGAACAGGGATATTATAAGCAGCTTCCATAAGCTACAGATTTACAATAAAAAAAATGTTGGGTACAATGTGCACATCTGGAAAACATCCATGCAAAAGGAATCTGACAAACTGGATTCCTCTCTGATGACCACTTCACAGTAAAGAAACTCTGCTCAAGCTGGTCTCTCACCTCTTTCCATCAGGGTATTGAAGAGGGAGGCATTGATGAAGAAGAAGAGGTACGCAAATAGCTGAGTGGTGACGTCCCAGTGCACCTGAAAGGAGCACAGCAGCCGTAAGGTGCTTCTGAGCACGGCCAGCACCCTGCCGACACCCTGGGGCATCCGCAGTCCGCCGTGGTCCGAGAAGGGGTTGCTGTCCAGCATGGCAGGTAGGGCCGCGTACAGTGTCTGAGGGGGACAGGGAAGTGGCTGAGTAGTGCTTTTCACACCTTTATAATCCCTGAACTTATAAAAATACATATGAAGAAAACTACTTTGAAAAGGAAAACTTAATTCCTAGTTTCCTGAAGATTCATTAACTTCTTATGTTAATTATTAACTTTTACAAGGTCATTGAGGGTGTCACACTGCCCACATCCACACGTCATTCAGAAAAACGGCAGCATGCAATGACACACCACCGCTCACATCAGCCTTTCTGATGTCATATGTCTGTTTCCTCAGAGTTAATGTATGGACAGGTCCATTTTGAACATCACATTTTCAGTCAAGGCCACACTTCCTACCATGACTGGTGTTCACTGGTGTTCGTTTAATGGCTGACATGTGTAACAAGCTTTTCACAGAACTTCAGTTAGGGAAGATGGCAGTTTTGAAAACAACGAGGACACCTGAACATGGCCACATTCGAGTTTTCTATAAAAAGACCATTTTAGAGAACAAAGCAAGTCTAAATCTGAACTGAATAAAAACTGGGTGTTGATGGATCCATGAGAGAACATGGTAACTGTACCCTGGCTGCCAGATGCCAAGTGTGACAAACTAAGGAGAGAGGTGCACCTTTTGTGCACACAGTGGACCTAAGGAAAAGACCCCACCTGAGATGGTGCTCCGGCGGAGCATTTTCTGGCTCTGTAGATACTTTAGGTTTCTTTCTCTATCTGATAAGTGTAACAATAGATAAAAAACCAACTTCTGCCAGTGCAGTTCCACATATATTTGCCATCCTATGCTATTCCTACTAAGCATAGAACCCTGCAGCTAAAGATGCTGTTGAGAAATTTAAGCTTTTTCTAAGGCTTTGACCTCCCAGGGCAACAGTGATAAAATGTATAGCTTCATGGACACCGTGTAGTTTTCCACTTAGAGAACATGCAAACTCTGCAAAGACAGAGCCGGGACTCAGTTCAAGCCGCAACCCAAGAATGCTGCACTCTTTCTTAAAGAATACACATAAAACTTTAGGTAGTGCTGATGAATTAGTAGACCTTAACGTTAGAATTATTTTTTATTACTTCCTTCTGTGTGAGGTATAGCCATAAATCTCAAGCACATATAATGCTGGGAAAGCATATTCAGAGGCCTGGCTGCCTTCTGCTCATCTGGCCACCTGAATGAGGTCATACTGCAAAGGGGAAAAATTTTGCCAGATCCAGCCAGCAGCATTTATCACCAGCCAGGATCAAGTACATCTCTTTGTACAGGAACTCCAGCTCCAAAAAAACGCCTTTGTTTTCTGAGCAGCACCAGCAGCTGCTTCCTCCCCCATCAGACGGAACTGCATTAAATGCCCCTAAAAGCAAACAGAGTTTTAATCTCTGTTATTTTAGGCCCACAAAGTCAGTTACCCTTACTCACTCCTCTGTTTGCTTTCTGATATAAATTTGCTGGAAAAAAAAAAAACGGTGAAATGCGAACAAACCGGGGCTCACGGCACCACAGAGCAAAACGCTTCCAGTACAGACCCACAGACATGGGAAACAAAGGGGAAGGTGAACAGAGCAGCAAACCTCAGCAGTCATCTCCCTTTTGTTAGTCACCTAAAGAGCTTTCTGGAACACAGACACTCGAACAATTCAACTGTACATCTGGATACAAATGAATGGCAACTGTGGTTAGAAAAGAACGTGAAAGTGATAAAGAGAAGCTTGAGCAGGATGGCAGTTCAAACCCAGAGAGAAAGTGCCAAAAGTCCTGATGTGACCCTTATAAACAACTGTAGCTGCAGCACAGTGATCCTACTGTGTGTCCTTAACACGTGACGGAGGCCCTGTGTGGGGTCTGCCAGCGGGAGGAAACTGTTCTAGGAAACATTTCTAGAATTAATGACAATAAGGTGGGAGCGACCACTACTACAGGCGTACAGCGTCTGTGCAGCACCTCCTTGCCGTCAGGGAGACGTTTCCTTTAGCTGGAACCCTACATAAAATACCATTTGTTTCACACTAGATTTTCAGTAACTGAACCACTATGGTGTGAATTTTGAACATTTCCCAGCACTCGTCTCTTTTTACCCATATACACCAAATATAAGCCTAGTATTTGGCTGCAAACCCAATAAAGGATCTGAAATCCAGGGCTCACGTCTCAAGGAGATACCTGTACATTATTATAAAATATAACATGTTATACATTATCAACTTTTCTTTATGAGTAAAGACAAACATTCCAACTAATGTTTCATGGAAGGATGGCAGAAGAATTATGTTAAATATAAACATGTACTTAAAAGTCTTCTGGTCACCCTGGCAGACCTGCTACTGGTTCACGTTTCCTGAGTCACCGCAGACATATGTTTGTGGAATATTTAAAACTCACCCAATGATGAGGGCAACAGGTGTAATTGTGGCTAAAGTTCTGATTCAAATCCCACCTGTAGTACCCTTGAACGAGGTACTTGCCCCGAACTTTGTAAAATCTGTCTTGCTGTCTGTAGGATTATGTCATTCTAAGCTGCTCTGGCGAAATGGCTGCACTAAATAAGAAATGCAGTTTAGCATCAACAGTTACAGTAAATCACCATTTGCCCAATTCTGTGTGACTGGTTCAACAGTTAAACTTATGCAATGTGACCCTGAGACCTAGCTGGGGATTTGCTCTCTCACTCTGTGTCCCTCACACTGCCAACTGTCCCAAACCTTGGCTCTCTGGCACTCAACCACGGTGCCTCGCTTCCCTCCCACTTCCTGCAGAGGAAAGGCAGTGAGGATGTGTTGCCTCCCTTCGCTGTGCCCTTCTTTGCTCCAGCTGCTTCCTGTGGTGCTTACAGATGGTCCCCTTTCGCTGCAGTATCTGTCCAGCTCTCTATGTGGTCTCTGTCAGTGGGAAAGTGTCACATGGATCCCAGGCAGGGCCCTTGTCATCACACAAAAGCCATGAAAGGAAGTACTGCAACTGCCACATTAATACCTCTGTGAAATAACTGTTCCAACACTTTTCCAACCCCCAACCCCAAGGTTACAGAACCACTAGAGGTTTTTGTAGAGCAGTGCCACTCTTGTGTAGGAATTACAACAAGTTTGTTTACTAGGGACGATCCCGAACCTTAAAATTCAAATTTTACAAAGTGTTGCATCCCTGACACACAGCTGTAGACTGGAAAGGGGGGAGAACTGAAAACTGTTTTGAATAACGGCATTTTGAACATTTATTTTTCCAACATCATACTTTCAGTTTGATGGCCTAATGGTTAGACCTGCCACCTTAGAGCCGAAAGGCCCAGGCTGAAGCTTCCCCATGGCAGCATCCCTGAGGAAGATCCTTACGGCAAACTTCTGAAGTCAAAGAATCGCCCGGCGGTACAAGCGAGAAATTCTAGGTAGCTTTACAGCGCTAACCTATCATTTTAAGACCCCTTAGACAAAGGGATGAGCTAAATGAGTACACGGTTGGTTGCAGTGATTTTAAGAACTTGACATATTAATGCCATTTTGACGGCTTCTGTAAACAGCATAAATAATTACATGTATAATATGTCAGTAATGACATGAGCAAAATTAACCAGCTGTGGCCGAGTACAGCTGTTGCCCTACTTATGAACTTTTCTCCTCTTTCGATGACAAACAGTGGTCAGAAAGAAGAGCTTCTGCAAAAGAGCGTAAAAGAAGCAAAGAGAAGCTATACAACCTGTAGATGATCCTGTGGCTTCTACCGATTCTGAGCCGCTGGCAAAGTGCTGCTGTGTCTCTCATGCTCCACCTCCAGTTAATGAGCAGTTATCATGTACACTTCAATACAGGCAATATAACTCCCATTGTTTCTAAAATGTATTATAATTGTGCTTTTATTTATACGCATTCTCCAAATCCCCGTATTTTGTGCAAAAATGCAAATATTACGTGTGCCAAATGTTATGAGCTCCACCGGCATGGTGGACCCTCCCCATCGTCCATGTGTTGTTTTATTTATGTTTAATAAATGTTTTGGTGTGTTGTGCCAAGTCTGTGTGATACTGTTTACGGTTTTGTAACTGGGGTGGCTATTCGTTTATTTGGAACATTCGGTCGTCTGCCCCCTTTACGGCTTTGTTGGATTTGTGTGAATTCAAGGGAGAACTTGGGGTTTGTATCTGAGCTGCGATCTGCAGCGCAGGAGTAAAGTAGAACAAAGTGAGAAACACTGCTGTGCAGTTTGTGTGGAAAAAATGAGCATCACAGCGACTGTTTGTAGGTTGCGCTTCTGCGAACTGTAAGGATGTTAGCAAATCGCATCCCTTTCTGGCTGCTGTGCTCCGCGGTACTGCATCACCAGGCTGCGCGGTGCAGGAACGAGCGACTTGTGTGAACTTGGAATTTCTTGAATTCCTGCAGAAGAATTTCTGGCACTACGTGATGGCTGTGTGTTACAGCTGCGCATCTCTTGCCCAAACCAAGAACTGGTGTTAAAAGCTTCAGTGAGTTATAGCCAGATTGAGCACACCGATCACAGTAGAAGCTCGAATATTATTAAAATACAGACTTGCTCCAGTGCGACACTAAACTAACAGAAACCTAAGCACGTTAACCAAGATCTCAGGGGTTATCATTTTCATATCCAGCCAGTCCCATTTAACCATCCCCAGCTTTCTCCACGGAGGGAGTCAGTGCCCAGGCAGCCAGGCCTCTACAGAAAACCTCCTGTGCAGCAGACAAACAGGAGCCGTCCCTACCCAAAAGCAGCTTTAAGGGGGGACGGGTGATTGGTGGGCAAAAAAATCTTAAAAAAAAAAAGAAAATCGAATGACAAAAAATATATTTAGCTAATAAATCTACTGCAAGACATAGATTTAGTTGAAAATTCTTTCCATATTCCATCCAGTTCCATGATTTCAGAAAAGCTTCTTGGAAAAATGGAAAACTACTGAGAGTTTGGGCCACAAAGCCACAAGACAGGGTGGTCCTGAGCACACGAGCCAAGGTTTGGTACAAAATAAAGTAAATCTTGGCCACACTGGTTAAACAAGAGCATCTCAGGGAAAAAAATAAGGAATGGATTGGAGGGCCATGTGGGGATCTTTGTTATGCAACACAGTTCATTCCCACAGTGCTATCACCTCCTCTACATCTTGACGGTTCTCTTTCTTTCTGGGTTCCACATGGTTTTTATTTTGCAGATCTGCCACTCCTAAAAAGAAAGCTGAAGTTTCTATGTTTACTGTTTACTATTTTCAGTAAAAGGATCTGGCCAAACTGTGACACATCCATAAGTATAGACTGTACACAGAAGGGGACTGTTTGGGCCGAACAGTATTCCCACAGCTCTGCAACACAGAGAGTGACAGTTTCATGTGTTCTCTGAGGGCAAGTTGAAAGACACTCACTTTGGTTAAGTAGTAGACAGACTGCTGGAATGTAAACATGATGACCTCCTCCAGCACGGTTGTAGCTTCCTCCATGGCGGACCACACCACATCAGAGTCAAGCCGTTCTGAAACAACACAGAGATGCTGAAATGATTAAATGGATGTGCTTCCCCTTTCAACTGCAGTTTTAAAATGTCTCAAATAGTTTAATTGTGCTTTTTACAATTAATAGCACTGCTCCCTATGTTTCTTAAGCTGGTACACATCAGTATTGATGTACAGAACTGGTTTGAATTGTATTGCATCTCAGCGGTACTCAACTGGTCCGTGCCAGACGGAACATTTCCTATTTTTTCCATGCTACAGGAAACCACCTTGGATGGATAATACTGGGTGTGTACGGTTGACATTGTTGGCTGGTTGTAGAAACAACACATCTGACATCAAGTCATGTGCCAAGTCTGATCATTTTCTTGCATGACAACTTTGCAACCCACACAGGAGGGTTAGGTTTCATTGTCAAAAACCCTCCTTCCAAACTTTACAGACCAGACAAGTAGGGAAAGCCAGTATTATAACCACAGTCATTTCACAACCACAGTGGAGCAGCACTACGACTTCTACAGCAGACCTGGCTTTTGTTGTAAATGGGTTATAACTGAAAGCCTGACCAGAATGTTGGAAAATGAATGACACAGCAAGAAACACAACCGCTGGCTTGAGTTCACGCTTATCACGTCCACTTTGGCAATTACAGACCACCACCTATTCTACACACACATATAGGTTACGCACTGTATATACAGTACACAAAAACACACGGTCCACAATGCTGGTGTCTCAACGTACCCTCTGGATGCAAAGGAAGTAGTTTGGGAAGTTCTTGCTGGGTGAAATGCAGCAGCTCCATGGAGTTTGCCATCCACAGCAGCAGAGGACACAGGCCCGGGACCAACTCCTGGATCGTGAGATGGTACATTTTGTCTGTGTCCCGCTGCAAACCCCCGATCCTCCTGTGGTGGAAAGAGCATCCAAAGCCTTCAAATGCTGTGGGTCAAACCAAAATTCAGCTTCACACAGGCATTTACCTCTCACTCACTTAGCACAGGCCCTGAAGTGAGAAACGTGGGCAAAATGTTCTATATTAACATATATCGGCACAGCATATACAGATTATCTAACAATGTATGCAGGTCTGTTACTTGACAGTAATTCCCTTTTTAGCCGAAAGCAGTAATTTAAAACATTAAAAACATCATGTTTTTATTCATCGTGATCATTTACTGCATGTTATTACTGGATGTTACGGAGAATGCAGAATGGAAAGCAAGAACAACTGGCCAAGGGTATATTTTACAGTATAATCAGAGAAAATGTAAATACACACATTTCTGGCTGTGTTGCCGCAAGCTCCTTGGTCCTTTCCTAGAAGGGGCATAAAGGCTTTAGTAAGCAAACCACTTCAGGTGACGCAGGAATTTTATTATGTAGTACAATAACTGAGCAAATGCAGAGAGAAACACTGGTGAAGAAATCCACTAACCCACATAGTCCTCTGTATTTCACTGGCAATGCAAAGCAGAAGGCGACGTGTCTCTGAAATCTCGTAGTTCATAGCCGAGTGCTGAATGCACAAGCAAAGCAGGAACGCTGGAGTCAGCTTGGGCTCTTTGCTATGAGGATGCACCAGGGCAAAAATTTCCTTGAGGATGTGATCCTCGTGCTCCAGTTCATAGAACAGAACCAAACTCTGACCTTCAGGACCTGTCAAAAGGGGCAAGTTCTCTGGGGCCAGGTGACTATCTTTGGTTTCTGCAATGGGAGAACCACACTTTTCACAGACAGTCAAATCTGTGTGGCCAGCAGAGAGCCTGCTCAGCCAGCGGGGGACGCAGCAGGTAGCATCAAAGGTGGGGTCCTTGAACATGAAGGTATAATGCTCACCCAACCTGACCAGGTCACCTGAGTGGAGTTCAGTCTCAACCTTCAGGGGGGTGCCATTGTATGTCACCAGAGCATCGCCCAGGGGCCTGAGCAGCATCAAAGATTTCCCCTCAGCTGTCCCACCAGATATCTCTACCCGTCTCACACAACAGTGCTGGGGCAAGATGTCCGGTGCTGCCAGAAGAACATCGACATTCAGCCTTTCCACATCCTCTCCTGTTGAGTGCTCACTACAGCATCCAAAGATGGTGACCGGCCCAGTCATCGGGTACATGACAAAGTCCTGGAAAACAGGGGGTGACTTACTAGCATAAACAGAGGGGACATGAGACCTATAAACAATAAACAAACTTGCAGTCCTCTCGCAACAAAGAAGAAAGCACTAACAGTTTCTCAAAGTTATACTGTCAGGAAGCAAGAGTGTCATTAGGTCATTATTTAACTACATCAACAAGTGAGACAACCTGGCATGCCGAGGGAAAAGGGTACTGATTTTTGTGCTAAAACAAGACAGCATTCATTTTTATTCAGCCTTCCAAGAGCTTTACGTTCGCCATCCGCACCCCTGTAACTTTAAACTGTGGCACCTTGAACTTGAAGGTCACCTTGGACCTGTTTTGATGTTTTCCTTAGTTCTTTCTCTACCATTCAAACAATCTTTCTCTTCGATCTGGGCTCAATTTTCCTCTTGCAGCCGCATCCAGGGACGTTGGCTACAGTCTCCTGGGCCTCAAACTCCTTGATAATATTGGCAACAGTGGTGACAGGAATATGAAGCTCTTTGCAGATGGTCACGTGGCCTTTGCATTGACGAGGCTTGGCTGTTACTTTCTGTCTAACCTCCTCAGACAACTCTCTGCTTTTCCTTCTGTTTTCCATATTCAGTGAGATTCACACAGTGACACAGAACACCAGTGAAGACTTTTCTCCATTTTAACTGCCTGAATGAGGGATAACAAGACTGAAGGCACCTTCTAGTACTAAGTAGTGGAGAACTGTCTGCTTCAAGTATCACTACAATACAGTTATTTCTTACAAGTCCTAAAGGGTACTAAAATTTACCGCATGTATTCCTTCTAAGAAGCACAGCAGATATTGTGTAACTCTGAAAACAAAGTGAACGCTGCATAAGCACTTCATGTATGGATGAAAAACCACGACGAGGGATTTCTTGATAAAATATCCTCAACTTAAGCCTCTGTCAAACAGCAGCTCTACTGTGAGTGATGGTGGAGGATGGGAAGAGAGGGAAGGGGGGCCTGGATATCTGCCTACCTGTCTGTGACTGTAGCCTTGTAGAAGCAGGAAGTAGGGGAAGTCGAAGGGTGGGTGAATGGAGTACTGTGTTGCATTATCATCACTGCTCTCTGTCTCCTCCTTTTCCACGCTGCAACTGTAGGGTTCTTTGTTGGCTCCAGGATCCAGGGCTCTGCTTGCCTCAGGGCCCCAGCTTTCCTCACCTTGAGCAGGGAGGCACATTTCGCTCAGACTTCTCCACAGGCCTTGACTACCATCTGTCTCAGCGGTACTGGTGCTGTCTACGAAGACTGTGGACACTCGAGCTCGGACCTTCTGCAGCTTTCGGGCCTGGGCATTTATACCTAAACAGTGTGGGAATCAAGAGAGAGTGGTTGATCCGTTAGAAGCAAGGCGGCAACAAAAATACTTTTTGCTCAGCGTTCTACATTTATGTCAGTTAAAGACATAGGACTGGATGCCATAATCAAAGGGAATGGAAGAAACCACTTTCAAGGGCATCACGAGCTGAAGAAACAGGCTTTTTCCACCTTTGTTCAGGCACAATCACTGCAACATACTGCTATTGTGGAGCAGCTGCTTGAGGAGAGACTACAAGCAGTAGAGATAACCCAAAGGCAGCAGAGGCCACCTCTGACGGAAAGGAAAAACAGCCCTGGCGAGTCAGCGTACAAGTAGGGAGCACAGGCCCAGCCCAGAGGACCTGACATGTCGAACTCAAACTGAAACTGGTTGGACAACAAAAGGGAGGAGAGAAGGACATGGATGTGACAGAACGATACGACATTCAGTTAGCATGTGGTGAACACGTGTTGATGTCATAGATAACTATTCTGACAAGTTAAATATTCAAACACAGTTCTGACTTAAACTGAGTTACTTACGTTCATAGATTTAACAGCAATACTCACTGTGATCAGTTCAGCTGACACCTTTAACAAGGTGAATTACAGTGCTTGACACAACACATCAAATTTCTGGGTATAATTCACCCATCTGTGCCCCAGAGTAATGCAACAGACCTTATCTTCCACATATGCACAAAGCTCAAGGCCAATGTAGAGGTACTGATCCAACTGAAACATACTGTGTTGGAGTGTGGGAGGAACCCACACCAACACAGAGAGGGAGATACAACCGTAACATGAACGTTCACCTCTTTATTCGTGGCTGCAAAAGCGTCACCGAAAAAGCAAAAGTTTGGCTGTTGACCACATCGGGCTCGTGGAACACGTGTGCAAACGATTTCTTTTGCTGAGGCCGAAAGTAAACTGTCTTGCAACGTAAGCAGCTGCGATCTTTGCCCTCTGTGTCGTCCGTGTACCTGCAGTGACAGTGTCCTGCTCCTTTGCGTTCCTCTCCTCCACGATGGCCCGCCGCTGGATCTCGAAGCGCCGGAAATACCCCTCCTTGGGTTTCCATAGCGACTGCAGCAAGAGTGGCTTCTCATTGTCACCCACCACCCGCGAGCACTCCGTTTTCCACTGGCGGTCCTCCCCGATGATGCCAATCACGTCACACAGCACATAGGTGCTGGCCTCACCTTTGTCCAGACAGTACCTGAGTGAAAGCAGCAGCAGAAAGTTCATCATACTGCAGCCTGCAGAGGCCGTCGACGGCTGAGGTTTTCAATACAAATCAAGTCTCCAAATAAGTTGCCGACCTCAGGGCAGCTCATGCAGGTCTGTGCTTGGAATCCCCAACGGTATTCAGCTGCAGAATTAGAAAGCTGTATGTATGAATTCAGCTATAAATACCAGTTTTACCAGTGAAGGGATAGCAGGTTAATGGGTTCACGTCACATGTCGTAACCTTTCGCACGGAGCACACCAATATTACTCAATGTTGAGGGTGAACAGAAAGGAAGCCCTGAGCTGGGAGTCAAATTTTCACTGTATTTACAGCAAATAAATGCTTTATAGCTCAGGTCTTCCTAACAACTCTCAATTGAAAATACCCTGTTTGCATCACATACATAAGTACTGCAACCCCTCAGTGTCCAAATTTTCCACATCTCTTTCCATAGCTCTTGAAAATGAGTACCTAAATATCGGTATGTGAACGGAAACTTGGCTATAACATATCAGACAAGGAAAGTGTTTTTTTTTTATTTTGAATAAAAAGTGCAAATAAAAGTGAAAAAAGAAAAATGCAGTACAGTGTAGCATAATAAAAAATACTCCATGTACTGTAATAAACTGTATTGTGTGCTGTTACAAATCCATATGCCGTTATCTGAAGCGAAAGCGTCTTTTCAGCCACTTTTAATGACATGTTCTCTCTAATGAGTGCTTTATCCTCCTGAAATAATGGGCTGATAATCATACAGGTGTTTTTCCCGACGGGCTGAGAGCACATTATTTTTCCCATTTCCGCCCTGTGTATTTTGTGGTTAATGAGTTGGATTGCAGAGGTGATGCTGGTGGCCCCCAAATCATTTGCACTCCTGCACAATTCACAGCAGTGCTTTTAGTCATTCAGATAACAAAGGATAAAATTCAACTTTGCTACATATATTACGAAACACGCTGGTGTTTTCACTGCCGTGAACAAAACACTTAAAGTAAGTAAATGAGCAATTTTTCGGGCAACAAATAATAGTAATTTGATACCCTCACGACAGGCCTTGGCCTAAAGTAGTGATTCCTTGGAACGGCGTAACCATGTCAGGCGAGAGAAGTGTGTATTTGCACGTTGTATAGCGACTGAGGGATGGCTGGACGCAAGAAAGCATCGTCCTCCAGGCCCTGCCTTCAGCTTCTTTATCCTTTCTTCTGGGGAATCATTTCTTAGGCAGCTCTCTCAATATAGCTGCAGGGTGAAACAATGGTCTGCGTGGGACGTCTGTCTCCTGAGGGAAAGTTGCTCACAGGTCTTGCAGGCAGGTGACATGCATTACGAAGCCTTTTGGCAGCAGGTAAAGAGAGTGATGCAGTAGTCCCCTCACCTCTCTACAGCCTCCTTCACCAGCTCCTTCGCGCTGGAGCGACTGGTGGCCAAAACGCTCTTGTAATTGGCCCCCTGGCAGATGTCATTGCCAAAAACCTTCAGGATGCCTGGCGTGGATATGTGATTGGACAGCTCGGAGGGGTCATCTTCTGCCAACACGTCATCGCCTGCCACAGCGGCATTCCTCTGGCTGCCATCCCACAGGAAGGGGCCCCGGCTGAACACCGCAGAAAGTCTGCTATTGTGCCGCTGTATGTTATTCTTGGCAGGCCGCTTCACGCTCGCGCCGTCTGCCGATTTGGTGGTCATGCAAGAAGAGTTAGACCTGTGAAGACATGTGAAATGGTACTTGCACATCTCCAGAATGACAGCTGCCAGATACTCTAGCAAATGCTAAATGACACCTTCCTCTTCAGCAAACCACATCTTCATAGAAACCCCCCCCCCAAAGAAATTCTCCAAAAGCTCTAATTAGCATCAACATAGGCAGAAAAAAATTTGAAAGAAATTTTTTACTAATAAGTCATAATGAAAGTCAGTAAGACAGATTATGGGTTAGGAACAGTAAAAATGTTGCCTACAGTTCTCTGTGGACCTATTTTTCTCGTGTGCAGCACCGTATGGGCAG
This sequence comes from Arapaima gigas, assembly GCA_900497675.1. Taxonomy (NCBI): domain Eukaryota; kingdom Metazoa; phylum Chordata; class Actinopteri; order Osteoglossiformes; family Osteoglossidae; genus Arapaima; species Arapaima gigas. The sequence goes on along the minus strand of UFQX01000389.1, from coordinate 164,875 downwards.
CAGGTAGGGTGCTGGTTAGAGCTGCTGTCTTACAATCAACACGGCTCTTGCTGCAAGTTACCTACCCTGATACGGAAAAAACCGTTCATTATGAAGGGTTATGTGTAAGCGGTTGACACGTACAAACAAGCAGCTAACAATACAGCCTCGTTTTTTCGCTTTGGAAGGTTTCAGCTTAATGAATTAACACTTGCGAGACTCAATTTTTATCAACAATGAAAGGAAACTGATGCAAAATGACTAAATAAAAATACATCGTCTCTACCAATAACTGTGCAGTTCTAACTGTTGGTTTTTTTTATCCTATAAATATGTGCAATGTGTGCAATGTTGCTACGGATCACTGACTCTCACAAACACCAAACAGCAGAAGCAGGTCGAACTCGCACCGCTATTCCGTCGCACTCCGGATTATTGACATCTGCTGGGTGGCTGCGAAACGGGGTACACTTGGTCGGCTGCTGAGAGACAGTCGCAGTTAGACCAGGCGGAGGCCCCGCCTAACAGTGCCCAAGTGAGCAGACGTGGGAAGAAAACGGGATTAAAATGTAAGGTGGAAAATGTTTTACTTTTGAAACCGAGTAAATCGTCAGCGTCAGAAAGGGAACCAGCGCACACAGCAGTATCTCAGACAGCTCCCAAAAAAGCGCTGGACACACCAGAGCTTAGTCAGTTTCACAAGTGTGACAGCTGACCTCACGTGAACAGCACAGAAATACAGTCAAGCAGGTCTTTGACGCTCCTCGGGAGACGTCCAACTACCAGGCACGTCTATAAGGAGGGAGGCAAACTTTCATCAATACATTTCTGCAGAGAAGCAAAAGGACGCGTCTCATATCTGCTTCAAACCTCTTACATTTGTTGCTCTCTTCTGCACAGCAAAATAAAGTATGACTGCGAAATCTTATAATCTCTTTAACAACACAACACAATAGCAGTTTTCTTTCAACTCAATTTTTTATACGTCGGAAAGGAAAAGGATTTGGGATTTGTTGAAAAAATGCAGTGTCTGTGAAGGTTACATAAAAAGAAAAACATTCAATCACAAGTGGAATGGAATTCGAGTACAACTTGACAGGAAAGTAAAACAACGATGAAATAATGATGTCACTTAGCTCCTTAAAACTGCTGCAGAAGGAGAAATTAAAGTAAGTCCTCCAGCTGCTCGGAACACTTCTCTGTCCGTGACTGAGAACAACGAGCAGCAGATTCTAGTTTGGTTTGGACTTGGACTTTTTTCCTGGGAGGAGTCCATGTGGTCAGTTGAGCAAAGTCCTTAATCTTGATTATTTCGGCAAAAACACAGAGCTGTATAAACGGGGGCTCCTTATGCCACTGGACTTCTTATAAGTGTTTCTGCTTGAATGTAATCACTGGCCTAAAACTCTGCGCACATTTAAGAACTGCATAAGTCTGTGGGGGACTGAATAACTGACACCTCTGAGCCAAATATCAAGAACAGTCTAAAGTCAACAACGTTCATTAGAACAATAACTTAATCTGGTAGTAAATTTGGAAACGTATTCTGTCGAGGCTTTCGAACGTCTACCGAGCCCCTTTCATGCCTAGGTTAACACGGCCTCCTTCAAACAACAGTAATTTGATGAATACTTCCAACCTACCTGTGCCGGCCTCCTACTGACCGCTCACTGGTCTGCGGCGGAGCTGCTGTGTCACACAGGCTGCTTTTAGTCACAGGGCCTCACATGAGCTCATTATCGCACGTGCGCCAGTTCACTACCTTTTCCCGCACAGGACAGGGGCGCTAAAGCCCTTTCACACCTTAATCACTGCGCACAACACATTCTGTACGTTATTAAGTTCAAAAGCGTGTTAGCGTATTATTCAGGTGGTTTGCGCCCGACTGCTGGTACGTCGGTCCTTCAGGGATTCATTCTTCTCCCTTCTTTTACAGCTGGGATTTTGTCTCTCTTCTCTGCTGCCAAGTGACCGGTTAACTAAACGTGCTGCTTTTGAAACGAAAAAACTGAGCTGAGCTGGACCACAGGGCCAGTCAGAGTATTAGCAGGATTAGAGTTAACCTGTACCAGTACCGCCAGGTTGTGTTTTCACTGTCCCGCTGCAGTACAACGACTGGGTTAGAGGACTGTACTGTGCTAATAGAGGAGTGTAGTGTTAGAGGACTGTGCTGATAGAGGAGTGCAGTGCTAGAGGACTGTGCTGATAGAGGAGTGCAGTGTTAGAGGACTGTGCTGATAGAGGAGTGCAGTGTTAGAGGACTGTGCTGATAGAGGAGTGTAGTGTTAGAGGACTGTGCTGTGCTGATAGAGGACTGTGCTGTGCTGATAGAGGAGTGCAGTGCTAGAGGACTGTGCTGTGCTGATAGAGGAGTGTAGTGTTAGAGGACTGTGCTGTGCTGATAGAGGAGTGCAGTGTTAGAGGACTGTGCTGATAGAGGAGTGTAGTGTTAGAGGACTGTGCTGATAGAGGAGTGCAGTGCTAGAGGTGCTGTGCTGATAGAGGAGTGCAGTGTTAGAGGACTGTGCTGATAGAGGAGTGCAGTGCTAGAGGACTGTGCTGTGCTGATAGAGGAGTGTACTTACTGAAGGGAACCGCTCCTCGGCTTCCAGCCCAGCTTGGCCAGGCGTCGTTTTGGCGAACTGATGATCATGCGAACCGGGATCGTCAGCACCTGCTTGGATATCACGCCGTTCCGCTCTTCGCAGATCATCGCGTTTTGCCGGTCAGATCGCTTCTGCTGTGGGGAAAACCGTCTTCACGCCGCCCCGTGACGTGTACGTGGCGGGCTGCGCGCGCTGGGGACCGAGAAAACGTGGTGTCGTGTCGTGTCGCGTGGGCGACCATCCCAGGGAATCGCCCTAGTCGTTCGAGTCCCAGAAAGCGAAACGGCGTCTCCAGCACAGAGGACTTTGCGGGTCCCGCGCTCACCCGGCGTTCCCGGCACCCAGAGCGGCTCCACGCATCGCTGTTTCACGCAGCTCACTGGAGGCGCAGGACGGTGACAGACAAGTAATACAGTCAAACATCTGTTTCTAGCAAATTTGATTCGCTAAAATACGCTGTTTTCAAAAGCTACTTGTGCTCTAAACCGGCCATGGAGAAAATCCGGCCAACCGTCAGTACAGCCGCGAGGGGCCGTGCGGGGCCGTGCGGGGCTGCGACTCCCCTTTAGCTGTGCTGCTTCCCAAGCCTCAACCGACTGAGCACCTTGAGCTGGAGGGGGTCCCTGTGTGGGCGGGAGCCACAGGCCGCTCTGCCCATTGGAGCGCAGTCGCCGGACATTGAAATGAATGCGGAGCGCGACCCCCCCCCCCCCCCCCCNAGCCACAGGCCGCTCTGCCCATTGGAGCGCAGTCGCCGGACATTGAAATGAATGCGGAGCGCCCCCCCCCCCCCCCCCCTCGCTACTGTGGGACTCCGGAAAATATTATATCCACGACAATGATGCCAACAACATATTTTATATTCATGTTATCTAGAGTGATTCCTAAGTTTTCTTTTAAAAAGATGCATTAATTTCTTTATCAATAATATCAAATAGTGGGGATTTTAATTATGACATTTTACGCGTGGTTTTAGAAGCATTTGAAGAAACAGCTGTGGAATTTTGGTCCATTAGGGGAAAGTAATGGCTGTGAAGGAAGTCGGTGTCTCCTGGGGGCCGTGCGAGCGCCTTCCGCGTGTCCTAAAACATCATGACCGACCTCCCGACGCGCGCAAACTGCAGCTGATGCCCGTGTGTGGAACGTGGACCTCTAATGCCATTTCATTCGCATTTCTCCCTGTTCACCTACCTGCCCTCTCCAAAATACACATTCACATAGACTGAGAAAATAGCCGAAATAGACCCAGTTCAGAAAACCCCCGAAACTCAAACACCACATTCACCACAAACCCAAAGGACAAAAGCTAAAATTCATTCACTGTACAGAAATATAGTGTCCAAAGCTAAAATTCATCCTCACTAAACTGCACTGGTACTGCAATGCAAAATCCAACAATCACTTTCATTGCTCATAATCTAATGGACAAACATTAAATCGGCATCACAGTTAATCTGTCAAATTATCTGCCGGTCAAAGTTTTTCGGTATTTCCAGTCACATCCAGTTTCATATCAATAAATTGAAATTGTCAACCAACATCTGTAACCAAAACTCTGCAAAGAAACGCCACATGCTAAAATACCACCATCAATCTTTAAAAATACTTTAACAACAACAACTAGCACAAGTTAGATGGCTTTTTCAAACAGTGATGTTCCTCCTTGCCTGGACCCAGGAGGGGGAAGCCATGAGGTCCTGAGGAACTGAACCTCAGAGGAGAATCCAAGTGGTCCAGTCCAGCTGCAGAGGGGGGTAACCTTCTCAACCTTTTCGGAAACGCCCATCACTACAGGGCCCCCGGTGCAGTACTGCCGAACGAGCCAATCTGGTCTCTCTCTGTTAAACTCCAATTCGTTGTCCACAAGGATATTTGAAGACCTTTTCGTTTGGAGGCTCCACAGCAGCACCAGACAAGCGGGACCTGCCAGTTGTAGCTATGGGAAACCAACTATTAACTCAGTCCCCACCACTGCGCCCACCTGTCCCCCAGGACCTCGTGATGATGTCATCCTTAAGCTGGTCCTGCTATCTCCCCCGTGGCGACTCTGGGCCACAGAAGAAGTGACCTTTGCTTCACATCAGGTGCAGCAGTGAGGGACAATGGATTTCTTGGCCAGGCAGCCCGTTGACAAACATGGTCCTTCGGTGGGTGTCTGTGTACCCCACCTCCCACAAAAGTGCAGGCAGGAGGCGCCGCCTGACGAGTCAGGTAGCTTGTACTATTGGACATGTATACAGCTGGACGGCAGATATTCTCACTCATGGAGCTCAAACTGCTGCCACCCATTCAAAAAGCCCAGTGTGGAAAATATTTGTTTGTTAATGGAAATTGTTTCTTTGTTAAGGACAAGTGATTTTCTGCTAAAGACGGAAATCAGGGATGCACCAAATTGGAATTCTGGGCCGGTGTTGATATCCAATAAACTATCAGCTGATGCTGATACCCAAATAAAAATGTACACAAAATAGAGAAAAAATGGAACTAGATCTGCATAGATGAGAATTAGACAAATTTATTTGTGCAGCATTTTCAGTTTTGGAGACCAAGTACCATCATCAAAATAAAAGTGATCTACATTCTGCTGTCTACCTGATCCTGAAGCAGGGGATGGTTTTGTAGGCTGTACTCTTAAATTCTACACGAAACACTAAGAACCAAAATGAAAACTGAAAAATGGTGAAATGATACAGAAGTAAATAACACAACTTAACAGTAGCTTTTTTTCTGGGAGTGCACTTTTTTATTTCTTAAGACGGGGAGGGGTGTTCTTAATGGGTGTTCTTAATGAACTAGTGCATGTGGGTCTCATCACAGAAAATCCTTTTTCTCTTTTCGCTGAGCTCACTGGAAGCCTCACTGAACAGGCCCCTGCTGCGAGCACCGGGTTGATAGCCATCCATGACATTCACACAGTATTTTGACAGCGGTAGTGAAGCAGCTCCTGTTGTTTTTTCCAGTTTGGCTCTGGATTGTCATTCCATGGGTTTGGTGCTTCAGACAGGAGTCCCTGCCCCCTCCAAATAAGTAAATACGCACACATATATAGCATTATATTCCATGACATCTTTCATATCTAAGATAGACCTGAGCCTTCAGCTTCACTGCATGAAAACACTTCATCAGTCATCTGCAATGATGCTCCAGACACACAGAATGCAGCCAGTGCCTAGTGAACTGCCAGCCTCAACTCAGTAACCTGGGAAACCTGTTAGACCATAAAGCAACAACCTTTGGTTGGAATCACCAAGCAGCAGTCTTGGCCTGAGCTCTGGACAGAGCTCCCTGTTGCTTCACATGCTCTTTTCATAATGTAAACCTGAAAGGAGAGAACGGAAAAGGAAGGGGTGGAAAGCCAAGGATTTCCCAAATGTGTGTCAATGTGTGTGTGTGTGTGTGTGTGTGTGTGCGCGCGCGCGCGGGTGATGTTATTACAGCGAGTTGACTCGGGTACCGACTGTTGGATTGTATGCACAGCGCGCCATCTAGTGGCCACAAGTATTTTCCAGGGATTTCGAGCGCCGATTGACTCAGCACTTTAATCGTTGTATGGAGAATTTTTCAGACTGGGGCGGCTTGGGGGGGGGGGGGGGGGGGNCGGTGCACGGAGCAATATTGCCGTAAGAAGCGCGGGGGTGGGGGGGGGGGGGGGGGGGGGGGGGGGGGGGGGGGGGGGGGGGGGGGGGGGACTAAAGCATATAGCAATGGTTGGGCCTAAACAGATATTGATGGGGTGCTTAGGCAGGTAGGAATGAGGCCCAATTCTGACTCTTTTCTACAGTTGTTACTGAAAACTGTCGTGTTTAGCTGTAAAAGTACCTGTTTTGGTGGCCAGCGAACTGCTCAGGAGAAGAGCTGCTGAATCTTGCATGTGTGTTAATCTGTTAGAAAAGAATTCTGTAATCAGCAATATATTGAGCATAAAACTAACCATATAACTCACTATAAGCTCTAAACTGTTGTTTGCTTAGTCTCCCTGGATGCTGTGTTTAAACCTGAAACCATTTGCTCTGACTCAGGAGGAATTATGTAAGCAATGGTTAATCTCTCAGACCAGGTTAACATTTAGCCACAAACTACTTTGGGTGCTGGAACCTGTAACAGGTATGTAGTGACACCGTTAATCTACAGTGTAGCGAGGTGCCAGTTTTGGTGCCGCCTTCTCTGCCATCTCCTCAGGGTGAATTATTTTCTATCCAGACAGCTCAGCGGGGGGTCTGTCAGAAGACACTGAAAGGTCCACGGGAAGGAGGGCGACCTTGTTGAGGACTGCGGCTCAGGATACCTCCCACCCCGATGAAGGAACTCGCTTCACTTGCGAGATCATTCTCCGACTCCTGGGGCTTCCAGTTGAGGACGCTGTCTGCATGCAGCACAAGGCTGGACGTGACCATTCGCCAAAGGTAGACAAGCACCTCAGAATGCCAGGTCCCCATGAAGAAAGATATTTCACCCAAAATATTAAACATACCAAACTGCAGTTATAACCGTCATTTTTTAATAGCTCCCAGTCCGTGTGAGACCCCTTCGGTCCCGGCTGCAATGACCTCTTCCATGCTGTTTCTCGCCAAAAAGTGGCAGAGAACCAACAAATCGTCGGTTTGGCAGGTATGCCAGTAGATAAGTACGAGTGAACGATGAGTAAAGTACGAGGTATGTGTGACGAGAAAATCCATTATTATACGACACCGTTGGTTCAGAATCATAATGACGTTGACATCCTTTGCTCGCTTTACTGTAACGTTAAAAAAATTTAAAAATCATCAAACTTGCATGAAAACAAGTATGTATAATTACACGTTAAGTGTAACATTGTGTAACACGAACTTGTAGAGCATTCTAATTACATGAAACCCAAGAAGTAAAAATGAAATCTATATACGGATGGGAGATTTTACAATTACTATAAAACAGACGATACACCTGAAACAAACTGTGCGCTTTACTCTCATTCAGTCTGACGGTAACTCACCTTCACTGAAGGCGGGGCCTCGAGCGCAGGCGAGGCGGGGCGAGGCGGGGCGGGGCGGGGCGGGGCCTCCAGTCAGCGTCGAGCGGTGGGCGGTCTCTGTCCCAACAGCCTCCGGTTGTCAGCGATTTGCTGGAGCAGAACTACGACGTCACACGGCAGAAGCAGGGAGGAGAAGGAGAAGAGGAAGCGGAATAAAGCTCTGCTCGGCGGTATATATTGCAGGGAGTCGGGGCGGCGAGGGAGGTAGTTTTCTCGTTGTTGCGCAGCACCATGGATTCCTTCTGCGGGTCCACATTTTGGGTGAGTAAGGAGCTGCGGCCGGGAGCGGCGCGAGGCGGTGACGGAGCGCGAGCTGTTAGATGGTCGCTCTTCTCTACACCGTCCAGCCCGCTGCGGAGATGCCGCCGATGAAAACCGTCCTTTTTATAGCGGTTTCCCACATGTTGTTCCTGTAGCCGCTCCGGAGTCGTGTGGAAGTGCAGACAACTAGATGGACCGAACCCGGAACGTGTGAAAAAGTTGAACATAAAACACACACATGGAAAATCTGTAGTTTCAAGCAGCTCGTCACAGTTAGTGCGACTTAAAGTGATGTCCTCACGTCTTCTATGTGGTTGTGTGTAAGAGCCGAAATGATTGTGCACATTTATGGAAGTCAAGCAGAAGAGCGACGTGACGGTGCAGGTTCGGAGCGGGATCTATGACGAGACAGCGTGTTTTCTCGCTCTCTTTCACTCTCTCTCACACACACACATACACACACACTCATACTGTCTCACGCCCACATACACTCTCTCACACCCACACACTCTCATTCACATTATCTCGCGCACTTACACAAACTCATACTCTTACACACATAAACATACTCTGTCATGCTCACATGCACATACACTCTCTCTCTCTCTCTCTCTCTCTCTCTCTCTCTCTCTCTCGTTTCTTTAAGCTTCTGCTGCACTCTCTCTGTTTGTTTGCCATGATGTCTATGAACTAATATGTTCGTTGGGCAAAATTAATATGCAACCATCTTAACTTGGCAAAGCAACTATTATAGTTTGCTTTTTGTGCAGAGATTGTGCAGTAGTGTCTCCTGTAACATCTGTAAGGTATGAAATCACGCTGTTCCAGATGTGCCACTGGAGATGTTATAGTCCACTTCTAGTAAAATATGGGCTTGTAATTCCTTTTTTTCCTTGCATTTAGCAGCTGTAACAGTCTGCTACACCGGAAGATGGAAATGACTTCATTGTTTGTGTAAACATGGTACAATGTTTCTGTCTAATGCTCTCATGGCTGTTTAATGAGAGAAAATGGTCCCACACATACGGCGCAGTGCGTTTGTCCTGTAGGGTTGGCACACGGGCTCTGTGCTCATCTGTGGTAAAACAAACGAAAGGTGTGTGTGTGTGTAATGCCGTGGTCTGTGGGCCAGATGAGCCAGTCGTGACAGGAAAGCTGTGGTCTTCAATTGAGTGTGGGTGGTAATGTGGCCCTGCTGTGGTCAGACCAGCTACTTCCCATAGATAATAGTTACCGACTGTGTGCTAAGAGGCGGAAGTTCTTCGGGGCTGCATGTGCGGCTCATCCTGACTCCTTGTTCTACTTGATGCCCAGTAGCGCTCATCTCTGACTCCGCTTTAAATATTTTGCTAGGTGTTGTGTTGGTTGACACTCTGCTGCTCAGCTAAGCATGTATCATTGTTACATCACATTTCAGACACTATTGAAAGGGAACAATTAAAATGTTTAACTCAGCAGTTGAGGTCTAAATGTGTGGTGTTAAGACCAAGTCTGCTTGGTGTCTGTGTCCTCAGCAACTTATTTCTCTGTGGCTCTGAAGCGGAAACACTCTTGTCTTGTAGGAAGATGGGAAATTCTGTTATGAACACAGTGTGATGGACTGTTGTCTACAACAGAAACATTTACATTTCCATCATCAAGAGTTCTTTTAAAAAAAAAAAAAAAAAAANAGGAAGATGGGAAATTCTGTTATGAACACAGTGTGATGGACTGTTGTCTACAACAGAAACATTTACATTTCCATCATCAAGAGTTTTTTTAAAAAAAAAAAAAAAAAAAAAATTAAACATAAACAACAGTAGTGTTGGCTCTGCTACGGGATCTTCGCAGCTTCTCTTTGCCCCCAACCTTCCAGACCAGCACTGAAGTTTAGGTCATACAAAGCAAACAAGAATGCGTGTGAAACCTTAACAAGTACCTGGGTTTTAGGCATCATTTGCTCATAAATTGTGTTCTGATCTTCTTCTAAGTCACAATAATAGACAAACAAAAGCTGCCTAAACTAACACACAAACAATTGTACTGTTTGTGTCTTTATTGAACAAATTGTTTAATCAGTCACAGTCCAGGCTGGGAAAAGTATGTGAGGTCTGGACTCTGACTTGGTCATTCCAAACCACAAATTTTCTTTTTCTCGGACCATTCTGTTGTTGATTTACTCTTGTGTTTTGGGTCATTGCCTTGGTGCATCATCCAACTTGTCTTAAGCTTCAGGTGACGGTCGCTACCCTGATGGTCTCATGTAAAATTTCTTGATACGATTTTGAAGTCATTGTTCCCTCAACGACCATAAGCTGTCCAAGCTGAGGCAGCAAAGCAGGTCCGCACCCCATGCTGCTCTACGCTGCTTCACAGCTTTGATGTGGTTTTGGTGTTGGTGTGCATTTCTGCCAAAAAGTTAAACTTTTGTCTCGTCCGTCCACAAACCATTGTTACAGAAGTGTTGTAGAACATCCAGATGGTCTTTTGCCAACTTGAGACGTGCAGCAATGGGGGGTGGTGTACAGCAGTGGTTTCCTCTGGGTTGTCCTATGAACATCTTTCTTCAGTGTTTTTCTTACAGTGGAACAGAGACTTTAGCAAGTTTTAGAGATTTGTGCAGGGATTTTGCTGGTACCCTTGGATTCTTTTTCACCTCCTTCAGCACTGCATCTTGTGCTCTTGGTCTGATCTTTGCAGGACATCCAGCTTGTTTGTGTATTATTGTGACTAAAATGTGGTCTCATCTTCATCTATGAGCAATTAATGCAGAAATCCAGGTAATTGCAAAAGGTTCACAATCTTTATCTTGGAACTGAGAATATCTAAATCTAACCTGACCTCAAGTCTGAAATTGTGAATCAGGCCACTTGAGATACTGGTGTTATTTACCACTGTTTTTATAAGCTCACAAAACATGCCTTGTTTTACCATAGTTTCCCAGAAGTAAGTATTTAAATCCAGCACTTCCCCCCCCCAGATGATTATGAAGGCAAAATAAGACTATGCTACAAAAAATGAAAGCAGAGTAGATGGTTAAGCACATGTATATGTATTTTAAGAATAATAGCGATCTGATTTAATATTTTATTATTAGTGTGGTGAGGGAGGACCAAACACGAGATCATTTATACCTTAATTAGAATGATATAATCTAGCTCTTCAGAAAGTGTGCAGCTGTTGAGCAAAGAGGAACCTGCCCTGGATGTGCAGTGATTTGGGAATCATATCTGTTGGCTGATGATGGTTTATTCTGACTCGCATCTGGCTGATGCTGAGATTTGGCGATAATTCAAACAGGCATTCGACATAGTAACTGCATGCAGCAGGACACAGTGCAGAAATGTTTGCGGAAAAAGTGAAAGCGACAAAATATGCTGTTTGTAACAATTAAGAAGTTAATTATTGTAGACAGGAGAGATTATTCAGTGCAGATTCCAATGTAGTGAACAGAATTTCATGCAACAAGGTAGAGATGTGCTGAAAATAAAGCAATGCACGTCCAAAAAAAGTTACTTTTATTTTTATTTATCCTTTCAGTTTTCAGTATTTCAACTGGTAGATTTTTTTTCATCAAAAGCGAAGCAAAAAGAGTTGCTTAGCATTTCTGATTTAAACCTGCAAAATCATTCTGTCTAAGGATCGTGCAGCTGAATGAGGCTCAGCAGGTGCTGTTTAATTTAATGATTGAAAATGGTCAGCAAAACTGACATGTTAGTTTCAGTGCGGATTGTTGTATTTTCCCCCTTGAGTAGAAATAATCTATGAATGAATAACAAACTGGAATCTTAATACTACAGAAAAATATTGCAGGCCTCTTGTTTTATGAGCACAGGTGGCTGTGAGACAAAGGTGGTAGGACTAGGGCTGCTTTGTGTGCGTTGGTCTCCCACCCCCCCAAGAACAAGCAGAAAATGTTGCCGCAAGACGCAGATACAAGGTCGGCAGGTAGTGTTTGGAAAAAGGAATAATGGTGACGGTAGGATGTCCTGCACTGTGAGGTACGATGAGATCGGCAAACACCTTTAACGGGATTTAAACAAAACAAATGTTTTGCCAAGAACATCACACACCACAGCTATATGAATATTAAGAAATCTGACTCCACCTCCCCTGTAGATGGAATTAGATGTATGGAAATAATTGCGTCCGTCCATAGTGGCTTCATTTACCGCAATTCCGAGTTACTAGACCAGGTTTTGGTAATAAAAAATGAGTTCGGACTTTTATTATACAGCATGTTAGAGTAGTACTTGGTGGTGGTGGTAGTAGTAAGTTTAGTTGTTTTAATATACTTTAGATTGCTAGTACAAGGGCTTCTGCTGCTAAACCTAGATAATGTCACAGAGTTCAGTTTAAAAATGAAAACATTCATGCACGGTACCTTCTGAAAGTATTCAAAACTCTTAGAAGTTATCAACATTGCCTGGATTCCAAACGCATATAAAGCACATATTTTTCCAGTTGGTATTTTATTGAGAACCCAGGGTTGACCATCAAATTGTCAGAACCAGAATACGTTTGTCTGCAAATATTTTAAAGAAAATGAAAACCACAAATATGCAGTTTACAAAGTATTCAAACCCCTCAACATTAATATTTTGCAGAGCCACCTTTTCCTGCAATAACAATTTGAAGTGCTTTGGTGTAAGTCTACACCAGCTTTGCACACTTTTTTCTGCTGTTTATGGTAGGTTGTTCATATTTGTGGACCATGATTTTCAAATAGTACCACAGAGTCTCAGTAGAAAACAAAAAGGTGAATTTGCTACAGAGGTCCTGTCAGTCCTGACCTTCGTCCAGCTGAGGATCTTTGTAGTTTACTTGTTCTCCCTTTGTTCAAAATGTGTTTCAGGCAGATGATGAAAATGAGGAAAAAATTGTTTACATGGTTTGAGTTGCAAAATAAGTTTCTCATGAAGATAAAAGATGCTTCACCCCTGAAGATTAATGTCTACTTCAGGTAATAATCACACCTAAAGCATCTCTTGCTCTGCGGTTTGCTGAAAAGTTCAAATAAATCATGTGCACCTCAAATGGCGTTAAATTATTTCAGTCATTTGAATAAAGATTATTGGTTGTCTGTGACTGTAATATGACTTTGTTTATTGTTTACTTGGATCAAAAAGTGATAAGCATAAGACAAACTTACTCTAGCTGTAGTTCCTGTTTTGTCTCTGCCGTTACATAACTCCCACAAATGTAAATATCCTTGATAACACTTGCACTGTATTTTGTAAACCGTAATATCTGGTCTCAAAAGTTAATGGAAACACTATTATAGATACCCAGGGTACAGTCATAATTCATTTGGTCCTAACTGGTCCCTAAAAAGGCTACATTGTGCTAAAGATATAGACAACTCTTTCCATTGCTACTTATAGGAAAATGTTGCTTTCAGCCTATCCAAAACCCCTAAACCAACTTCCTCAAATATAATTAAAATACACAGCGCAAAACAGCACACGCAGGGATCCGGCTACACGGCGCACACGTGTGTAGGAATTGAGCGGGCAGGCCTTCGGTTGGACTACTTCAGATTGTGGTAGGAAATTCAGGGAAGGTGTAATCACTCTGGGGTCATTCCCATGTTAAAGTTCTCCAGCTCTGTGGAAGGGTGAGAAGACATCTGAAGGCAGGAATCCACTGAGCGCTGTTAGTTTACTGTAAAGACTCTTAGTGTGAGACATTTTGCTTGGAAACACACCTATTTCACTTCTCACCTCCATGTGCACACACCTGCTGAAAGGCGGACACATACCCCCCTTCCCCGTTGGGCACCGTGGTGCTACTGCACCCATCTAAGATAAGATAAGAGTCAACTCTCTACTGCTTCGCAAACATAGTAGAGTACTTCTGCTTCCAAAGTAATTGGATCCAGCTTTGCTTTTTTTATAGCAGTTTATAAAACTGCTTCTTCAAAAAATTCTCAGGAATGTAAAATGTAAAAGCCTCACTGTGTTCTTGCAGTTCCTTTTGCCTTCAGTTCAGGACATGAACACTCACAGACAGCTGGTGCTTGGACAGCAAGTAGTGGATGTGATGGACTGTGATAACGGGACCAGTGCCTCGGCACTTCTGTTTATTCTCAAAGCATGTGCTCAAAAAGGAGATTTTACTGAAATAAAATTGATCTGTCACATTAGGAAGGCCCCAGGTTTATATTGTTTTACATTTGTATTTATAATTTTTATACCAAAGCAAGAAAATACAGGAAGAAGTTCCTTTAGTTTCTCTTTTGCAGAGAGCATCATGTGACTGCGCTGCTCATCTTTGGCATGATACAATCTTCACTTCCGGCTCTCATCTAGTTCTTATTTTTCCCACACACAACTTTTATATCTTTCCATGCATTTTAAAAAGGAGATACATAGAGACACGACATGGTAGATTATAAGCCTTATTTATTCTTTGTGAATGTCATATTTAAGGGTCACGTTTATAGCAGATTTATAATAGATGTCAGTATTGACTGAGCAGTCTTTCCAGCTGTTCAAGTCCGAAATTAAAATTTATCACAAACACACTCAATTTCTTTAAAATTTGATGAACTAAACGTTTGTAAAAAAGTTTTGGGTAATTAAAGTAGCACTTGGGTTTGAACAGTTGACCTTTGACCCTAAAGGGAATGACACTAGTGAGGTTGAGCATGTCTTATACAGCACAGTACTACACAGGGCCGGATTCTGCTGTAGAGCTTTCTAGCCTCTCGCTCAGTGTTTACGTAAGATGGATTGCTGTTTGACTTGTCAGTTGTGTTAGTGGTTTGGAGATGTGATCAGGTCACATTTGTCACAAGGAGAATTAGTGTTAGACTTTGCGTTGATTTAGCCACTTGTACAGCAGTGTGTTTCAGTGTATTGGCAAGTGCACGTCTGTGACCAGTTAACTACGTGCACAAAGTGTAACTTGGTCCTGGCAGGATACATGTATATGTATACTGGACTGAGTGGTGTGTGAAAGGTGGTGTTGCCAGTTCTGGGAGTTCAAAGGTTCTAGGACATAGGCAGCCTTGAGCACAGTGTACTGTCGTGGGACCCCCAGTTCACTGTCTGTGGATAAGCAGGGAGATTCTGTTTGACACACCTCCACTATTTTGCCAAACTTTGCTTTCTGTTCACTTCTTTTTATCATTCTGTATGAGATGTATGTGCTTTGAAATGGCCCCATGACATCTGTGTAGTTCTGTGCAAGTTGAAATCCTCACAGTAAAATTGTTTTCTGTTACATTACATAGTGCAATTTCTCCATTCACCTTGTTGCACATTTTTTAAATTCATTTTTAACTGGTTGCAGGCTTGGAATAAAACTCCAGCGTGCTACTTGCAGGCTTTGAACATGAGGCAATTTGAATTTTTAATATATGTTTGCCTGTTTAATCATGAAATGATTTGTTGCTTAAAAATGTAATTCACAACACAGACAGCTTATTGTGATCTGAGTTTGGCTGAAAGCAGAACTTCTTACTGTGGCTGCATCAGGAGCCAGTGGAGTTTCCAGCAGTGTCACAGTCTCATTCTTGTTTCTCTCAACAATTGGGCTCCTATACAGTGATTCACCGTTTCGCCTCTGTGTGCAAATAACACCTTATTCATTAAGAAGTCAAAAGTTTGCCCCCCCACTTGTTCTGATACTTGGTTTGGCTTCAGAATCCACGTACAGTAAATTCAGCTGTCACACTGTCAGTATTACTGTGGACGGTTTCTTTTAAAAGTCTGTATGGTAACTTCTGTGTTTCTTAGTGTCTTCTGCGCAGTCTGCAGTGTCATAAACATGGTAATAATCTGAGTAGTGAAGTTTCCCAGTCAGTCTAACTCTGTTTTCATCATCATTACATCATACTCACTTTACATTGTATCCTTGTGAAAACCCTAACTTGAATGAAAAGAGTATTTTATAGCTTACAGTGGCTGGCTGTGGTGTTTGTCAGGACAAAGAGTCAAACATTATTTTTTCCCCTTATGATGAAATAGTCCATCTTTTTGCAGCTTACTTCATTGCTTCTTTTTGATCCATTGAATATGTTATTAAAGCAGTTCAACTGAAACACCTTACGTGAAGTTTCTGCGATCCAACTGCTTTTACATCTTCACTAAATAGTTCTAAATTTGTTAGTCTGCACCCTTAAAAAACCATTCCTAATAATTTTTGGTGGTGATTCAGACATATCACTGAAGAGCAGCCTTTTATACTGACTACAATTGCCTGTTGCCTAACTTTTCTTTTCCATTCTAATTTTGTGTCCATCACCGCCTTGGACTGCTGATGCATTTCGCTGAGGTCCTGTAACGTGATGCATCGCCCACACTGTACGTGTACAAAGCCTGACCTTCGAGAAGGGAAACGCGAACATTAAATGCATGGAGGATGCATGCATTTTACGGTTTTGGTTTACTATATGGAGAAATGTCTGCAAGAACTTGACTTCTGGAGTTTATGCAGTTAGTGGTTTCATCCATAGTACTTCTGATATTACTTGCAAAATTTTTGCAGATTAGCAAAGTCAGTAGAAATGCTGCAACAAACGCTGACCATAAAATGCATCATGCTGTAAGTAGCTAGTCAGCATTTTAAAGAAACTGATGAAAAAGTGATGAAAAGGAGATGAAACTGCCATGGTAGCTCTGACTGTGGTGAAAAAGAACCATCTTATCTGATTGTAATAAGACAAGATGAGACGACGGCAATGGAAAATATTTCTCCTCGTTTTGGGGTCTGACAGAGAGCTCTGTTAGCTGTTCACATGTCTTTGTTGCTGTGCAGGTTCACATGGTTGACAGTATTAAGGAAAAACAAAATACACATTTACACATTCATACACTCTCGTTACGAGTTTGTTGTATTTTTAGAATCAGAGTGCTTTGTGTGTCTGTCTATTGTTGGAGTGTCACCTCGGCCACACGGAGAGATCCCGGGTTGAGGCACCTGGTCTAAGCTGCCTTTGTTGTACCCGAATGGTGGGATGTATGCATGGTCAATTCACTTAGCCTCTGGTGTCTGAACAATGTCATAAACAGCAGTATAGTCTTTCCTGGCTGTAGCTGCTGTCAGCGTTGATGTGTAGAATGCTCTGGAGGGTCAGGCAGCTGCACTTGGACTCCCAGAGTTTTATTTTTCTCCCTCACCTCTTAATTGGGAGTTTTTTTTTTCCTCTCCTCAGTTGCCAACAGGCTTCATTTATATCTTTTCCAGCCAGTATATTTAAATATAACACCTGAAAACATCTGTGCTTTTCAGAAGGGACTTCAGCATTCTGGGAAATTTGTAAAGAGCAATTCTGGGGAAATTTCTTCCATGACATTTCTACAGCTGAGGTGGAGATTTAAACTAGGGCTATTCCGGTGCAAGACAGCAGCTCTCTCCCCTTCGTCACCTGCTGGTTACAGCCCGCCCTACATTATTGTTGTTTGTTCCTTATTTGGGGTTGTTTAACTGCTCTTGTTTCTGATCCCATATGAGGGTTTGTAAAGATTTTTTAAAAGAACAGGACTGTGAACTTGAACATAGCCTACACTGACTGTGAATCAGAACGCTGAACTTGCTAACTCTAGAATTAGTTGTGAAAATTGTAAGACTCCAGACTCATCAAATAGTCTAGCAAGTGTTAGAAAGACCTTATTGAAGAATAAGAGGCAAAATGTCAACTTTGCGCAAATGTTTTTTTACCCACCTCCAGCTGTATCAGCATTTCTGTGTACTTGATATCTTTAATTATATCAGATTGCATGTCACCAAATGGCTTCTTATGTTTTAAATGTCAACCCAAACTTGGAATAGTTGCCCCTCCCCCCTTCATTTTTTTCAAGTTTTTCTTCGGCAGTGCAGCAATGGCAGAGACTTGTGTGGCATTTGTGGCCTTTTGGCTACCATGATACTGGTTCTTTTTAAGTAAGATGTGGACTAATCAGATCTTGTGCCAGTTTTCATAGCCAGTAACCTCCTGACATCCTTGAGGAGGTAGAATGTGGTGTCTTGGAGAGAGCTGGGCTCATAGTAGGGCTGCTAGTTCAAAGCTTTCAGTTCTGCTGGTACATGTCATTCCATCCACCCTGTGTTCTTTCTGCTCTGCCTCCTCAAGAGACATACGCTGGGAAAGTTAATCAGTTTAAAGGTCATATAGACTCTTATCTATTTTTATGTAAACTCTTTCCTAATTATTCTTTAATCGTTAAACAGCTGAAAGAAGGGAACTTTACTTATTAGACCTACTTTTTTACTCTTCTATTATTTAATGGTTTACAGTTTTGTTCTTCTCAGTGGTCATCTGACATTAATGTTCTAGCTGAGGTACCTGGTGCTGTCCATGTCAAAAAGCTGTAACCGCGGAAAGTTAAAAAGATAATATTACCAAACTGTTTTAACACTGAAGTGGTTGCACTTAGTACATAAGTACTGTTAGTGCTGTTGGACAGGTGAACTCTACAGTGACGTGAGCGCTGGTCGTATTCGAGTCGAAAAGAGGAAGAAAAACAAACTTTTATTACCTTTACAACATTAATGTGCGGACACTGTGTGTTACGTATAATTTGCTCACATGTAACAGCTACTGGCTCCTGTGATAGAGCAAGCGGTTGGCACCGAGAGCAATGTGTGTGTCAGCTGCAGTGATGTGCACACAGTAATAGCAAATTGTCACCAAACTTTACAATCTTTCAATTTTTTTTAAGTGAAAAGGTACTATATCAGTGTGTGTGTGTGTGTGTGTGTGTGTGTGTGTGTGTGTGAGACAGAGAATGTGCAGTGCACATGTACAGTGTGTGGACTGACATGCTGACAGTAATAACAAGATACGAATCACCAAATACTCCTGTGTTAGGAAGTGTGTCAGTCAGTCAGTGTGTTGCCTTAGGGTGTCTTATCGCTGTATTTATGAAGCGCAATCTCTGTTTTGGTTTATCTGTGTTTGTTAGTATGTGTGCAGTGTGAAAATGCACCAGCATCACATGTGTGCGTTCTGCATTCGATGTACTTCACACTCAAAGCCCTACTTCTTAAAGGCTTGTTGGAAGCCGAATTAAACATTTTCTAAATGGGTAAAATAGTCTTTTTGGAGTCAAATTAACTTGACTGTGCAAAAGACTTATTTACAGTGAAAGTATTTATGTAGATAATTAAACTCTATGGCTAGAAAAATAAAGCTACACACAAAAACAGACTGAGCTTTATAGATACGGTGATGAGACAACCTAAGACATTTTCAATTTATTATCTTATAACCCTGTCTGTCTGTCTGTCTGCATTATTCAGCTCCTCTGTAGCTATTAATCATCATACGACCAACAAATACAAACAAAATATACCTACACATGACGCTCAGTGTTTGCAATGGACTTCCTCGGGCAAAGAAGCTGCCCAGGCATTTGTAACCCAGCACTTGTGCAGCAAAGATGAAGGGATCTAGTAGAAAAGTTGCCTACTTTCTGGTCCTCTCCTCCCTTCTCTGCCTCTCTGGCATCTGGAAGAAAATCACCCTCTTGCTCACAATACAACCATCTCCACCAGAGCTGCTCCTTTGTCTTCGCTGACTGCTCTGAAGTGATGCTGTTCCGCATTCCACTCGTCTTACACCTCACATCGTGTGTTCGGTTGTTTTTGGATCACTAGAAATGTTTATAAAAATATTTCGTAATGTCTACAGCTATAAAGGCCAAACTATTTATCTGTCTGTTTGTTGGTTATTTATACACAGCTGTGTTTTTCAAGCCACCTACTTGAAATTTGGCACAGTGGTTCTTTTCACCTTAACTGGGGTTTTTTCGTGGGCAAGTTCATTGAACTCCAAATAGGCTACTTTTGAAAATTTTAAATTTGCTCTCTGACAAGACTTGGAAAAGTGCGAGTAGTGATGTCACACACAGCAGGTAGCACCATCACATTCGGGGTGTACTTGAAGTCCATGACACTCACAACACACGTCCAAGGACAGTGTAAATGCTCTGTGCACGCGCACACACACACACACACACACACACACACACACAAAAGCTCATCTGCCGCACATGCTCTACACACACACACGTGCTGAAACATTTCCTCACACACATTAGACACATGAGCATGGCTGCTGTGCACACTGTTTACACTCACACACAGCATAGCCTAAACATACACACTTGTGCACTAAATTTAACAAGTTCTACAGATAATACAGAATGATGATACATAATACTGTACACGCACACATCTGAACCCTGACGCAACTTATGCTGGAGGTCTGTGTCTGGAGTCCAGTTTACATTGAACAACTTTCTTTTCCCAAAATGTACAATCCTTTTGATATATTTGCTTTTTGGGAAATTAAATGATTTGTGGTAAATCTGGAATGTATCAGGAATGTACGACAAGCATTTTTCACTGTTGAATTCTGTGTATCCTTGAGATCTTAAAAAGCACTAATGTGCCCTTCATCTGTACGATTATGTTCTTTGTTCTATGTTTTGGACATCAAGCTGGGTTGATGCCACCTTAAATCATCCCAGCATTCATTACCACATTTTAATTAAGTGTAATTGTTATAATATTTACACAAATTTGTCTTCCTACCTATAATTATGCTTTGAGTTAGGGTTATGTTAACTGTTCCTTCTCTATCTGTCTACAGGAAACCAATCAGACTTTTTATGCGGAGAACCCTGACCTCACAGAATGTTTCCAAATGTCCTTGTTGTCTTGGATCCCCTGCATATACCTATGGGTTGCCTTCCCTATCTACTTTCTGTATCTGAAGAGGAACAACAGAGGCTACATTATGATGTCGCACCTAAATAGAGCTAAAACGGTAAAATTACAATACAAATGCTCTTCCAATTCTTCTTTATGGACACACACACTATTTTTAGTTTCCCAAATGTATAGCTGGCAACTGTCAAGAAATTACTTGAATGTGGAACAGAATTTTAGGGGGCCTTCAACAGATCAAATGTACGCTGTAGAGCTAATGGCTTAGTAGGGCATACAGGGCATTATAAACTTCAGAAATATGTTTACCTGTTATACCTTTGAAAACAAACAGAAGAAAGAAGAACATTTATGCTTGACTCGATGTGTGTGTTTCTTTCCCGTGCAGGTTGTTAGCCTGATCTTATGGTTGGTGTGCTGGATAGACCTTTTTGCCTCTTTCCATGACTTGCAGCAGGACACCATTCGCCCACCTGTTTTCTTCATCACCCCTCTGGTGGTTGGCATCAGCATGGTGTGTATGCAGGATGTAGCTGTAGATAGAATGAAATGTCTAAAGTGTCTGTTTTTACTTACCTCCTAACCCTTTTCCAACAGCAAAACATGTCTTGTGCAAAATGTATCATCATTTTCACGCAAACAGTGTCTGACAGGCCCCCCTTTGCCATTATTCTGCTCAGAATTTGACTGCAGCCTTCAGCTCTTTCTTGGCTTAGTGCTTAGTTCATGTCTTCTTCTATGTCACCAGTAAAATGACTGTATTATTGTTTTTAATTTCCCCTCTATAAATAGTAATAATCCCAGTCTCTGAGCATTATAGATGTGACCTTTTTTGTCCTTTATTCACACCTTTACTTTGCAAGCCACAGATTTAATATTTCACACACAGGTATTTATCACCCTAAGTGAGGTTTTTCCGATGAAAGGGCTAGTTGCCATTTTGAACATTTCAAGGCTTCTAAAGCAGGAGCAGCGATGTGACATGTGGAGAGCGTGTACTTAATGCCGATGGATTTTCCTCGCCTCGCCACAGCTGCACACAAACACAAAGTACTGTGGTCAACAAGTTTAAAGTTAGAAATGTTGGGTGGTTTATAATTTACTGCTGTGTGCACATCACTACAGCCAATGCCATCCATGCGACTGGCTCCATGCAGGAGCCAGTAGCTGTTGTATGTGTGTAAATTTAAAATGTAAAAATGAATAAGAAATAATACATGACGCTGCACACTTTAGTGATGTAAAGGCAGCAAAGTTTCCTAATATATCATTTGTTATTGCATGCATGTTATTATGGCTGGGATTTTCATGCAGAGACGCTTTTCTGCCCATTGCTGTGGTAAAGAGGGGTTATTAGAGTGACTGTAGCCTTTAGTCAGGCCGATCTCCTCTGACCTGCTCACCAACAAGGCATTTCCACCCACGGGACTGCTGCTCACTGGACTTTTTTTTTGCACCATTCTGTGTGACTCTGGACACTGCTGTGTGTGAAAATCTCAGAAGTGCAGCAGTTCCTGAAATACTCACCCCCCCCTCTCGTCTGGCACCAATGACCACAACACAGTCAAACTCACTCAATTCACATTTCTTCTCCATTCTGCAGTTTGATGTGAACATTCAGTGAAGCTCACGACCCAGGTCTGCGGGGTTTTATCACTGCTGCTGCCACACGATTGGCCGATCAGATAATTGCATGAATGAGCAGGTGTTTCTAATAAAGTGACCAATGAATGTAGATGCTCTAAAGTAGGTGTTATGATTTAAAACCTTTCGATGCAGAAAAAACTTTTGTCTGTAGGAATTGCATGACATGTGGTTTACATTCCAACAAAATACTGACATTTCTTATTATGTACAGTGTAAGTATGATGAGAAGAATAAAGTTGTGCTGTTCATTTGCACCTTCACCATTACGGTTTGTATCATTGTGTTGTCACTGCTTCTATGACATGGCCTGTTGTCCATCCTCTTGTCAGTTGCTGGCCACATTCTTGATCCAGTACGAGCGCCTGCGGGGGGTCCAGTCATCTGGAGTCCTCATCATCTTCTGGTTCCTATCGGTCCTGTGTGCCATTGTGCCTTTCCGTTCCAAGATCCTCCAGGCTTCCTTGAAGGTGAGCCTTCATCCTTTCTCTCTACTACTTCTCCTAGTCTGTCTCCCCTCTCTTGCTCTGCTGGAATTATGTAGCCCATCACTCTCTGTCTTCCAAGACTAAACAAATTGATGGTTGTTATGAAATCCTGTCCTTTTTAGTGGGTCTTCAGGAACTGTAATGCTGCCTTTTGCCAGCTCCTGTTTCACTGGGGTGTAGATGAGCATGATCGTGCACATAAGATCCCTTTGCCATCCATCACTGTGGGTGAAACCAAAGAGCTTTTGTCTGAAAAGACACTGGCTGTTAATCTACATAGGTCAGGTGACAGACGTAAAACTACATAATCAGTTGAAAAGGCCACAAAACACAGGTGATAATGAAAAGTCGCAGAAGTCTGGATCAGTTGCAAATTTCATAGAGGAGCAACCATGTGCTTCCTCTACCTTTATAGTGAACACCAGAAAAAAGCATAAGGGATATAACAGCTATAAAATAAGCCTACAGATAAAAGATTAGCTATACATTTAGTGACAAAATTTTCATCCCTACCAACAAGTCCAGTCTTTTATTGCCAAAGGTGCCAATGGCTAAAAAGTTAGTTCGGTGTCATCTGATCAAAATACACAACTGCAATTGTAGTTCTTAGGCACCATAATTTGGGGGCTGTATTCAGTAAAAGCTCCTTCGAAAGAGCTTGACAATATGGAGGTGGCATCTTAACAGTTGATTTTGAAACTTGATAATAGAAGGTTTGACTCAACTGTACAATCCTGAAACTTTCATCCTTGGTTTCTTCTTTGCCTTCCTCACCATGTTCTTCACTGTGTATGGAGGCAATATACAGATGAGTCCTCTTCTTGGAAAGTGTGTGTGTGTGTGTGTGTGTGTGTGTGTGGGGGGGGGGGGGGGGGTGTCATGGTCTTTATATGTCACATCAGTAGTTTTAATTGTTGTCCGAGGCCATATTTTAGATTCTAGAAATAGTGAGTAGACTTTTTGGAGTTTAATGGACCTGACTACATAAAAACCTCACTTAGCTGGAAGCACCACTGTGTCACACTTCCAGTTTTGACAAAGCTGTGCATTAAAAAAATGAAAACAGATTGAGATGTTTTGCCTTTTTTAACTGTAGCCGTACTACATAATCGTTCTTGATGTGAACACAGTGGTTTGATTAAATTTGAGGATTTGTACAATATAGGTGCTTGATGAAAATTGTTTTTTTTTCTGTTCCTCCTTCCAATACAGGGTGCGATAGCAGACAAGCTGCGATTCACCACATTCTACATGTACTTTGCTCTGATTGGGATAGAGCTCATCATGTCCTGTTTTAATGAGAAGCTGCCTCTTTTCTCCAATATTGCCAGCGACCCCGTGAGCACGAGTGACGTCCGACATACAATCATCGTACAGTTTCATACAATCAAGAGATCATACATGTTTATGTAACATTTGTCATTTTAACTCAGGAACACATTACGATTTTCTATTTATGATCTTATTACAAGAATTTAATTTAAGAGCAGCTTTCTAGGGGTTTAAGCTTTTAAGTTACGTTAAGGTTGTACTGTTTACACATAATGTTCATGTGATGCCATTATCAACTCCCTTAAATATTCAGATTTCCTCAGGATATCTAGAGAGTAGTTACATTTTAAAAATGTAAAACCTTAATTTTTCTTCCCTGCCGTCTTTGATACATCATCTCATTTTCATTTTGTTTTGTTTTATCAGAACCAATGTCCAGAGTCTTCTGCTGGGTTCCTCTCAACCATAACTTTCTGGTGGTTCACAAGGTGATTTTTCTCTCAAAATTAAAAAAGAAAAAAAAAACAAGTATAGAATTTTCAACCTGCTGTAAATCTGCAGCACTGGTTTAAATGGCACATTTAAATCCCATTTTACAGCAACAAACAATATTTTATACAACTTCAGTGTCACCACTGTGTATAAGTGTGTCATTCACCCTCATCTGTTTGTTGAACTTGTGAAAGTAACTGAATTTGTACATTACCGCACCTCATTTTCTATCTAGCATGGCTATCAAAGGCTACAAAAACCCTTTAGAGAACAAAGACCTGTGGTCCCTGAACAAACAAGACACGTCAGATGTCATTGTGCCCAAATTACTGAAGGAATGGGAGGTGGAGAAAGCCAAAATTGAAAGGTAGGACAAAACAGAAATTTGAAATTATACTGCGAATGTTGCTGAATGCTGTTACACAGAAGAGATTTTATGATTCATTGTGTTGGACTTTGGAAAGGATACCTTTCCAAGAACAACAGCACTAACTGGCAAACTGTTTGTTTTGAAATTATGCATAATGTGTTGTGTGTGTGTGTGTGTGTGTGTGTGTGTGTGTAATGGGTGATGTATAATGTGTGAAATTCATGCGATATGAGACAATATCTGTATGCACTGGCTTGCTGCACCATTTTGCTGATATGTCATTGCATGACATCAGCATTTATCGGAAAGCTTTCCTCTGGGCTGTTGGAGACCTTTCTTTCACTCTTCAGTGGGGCTAAAAAGAAGTGTTGCTTTAGCAGGAAGGGACCTGTGGAAATTACAGAGGGGGTAGGGTGCAGACTGTCTGGACTTCATGCATCAGAAGGACGTATCTGCTCTCTTTGTGTGATTCTTGGCTGTTTGCTCCACTGAAACTGACACCCACATACACACCATTTCTTCAATGAACACTTTCTTGTCTGTGGATCTTTTATGTAAAAATGGTCAGTGTCAATCTGCAGCACTATATTCTACAGCTCCTCCAGTCCCTTCATGCCTTGCATTCTTCAGTTTGGCTCACACCTTTTGCTTTTGTGACCATTCATTCTTACGAGCCACTTTGGCAACGGATTATGTGACAATAATACAGACACAACCTGTTCAGCAAGATCTTGCGAAAACTTGATTTACCTGGATGATGTATCTTAAAATGTCAACAGTGACTTTTGGCATGTTTTACCTTTAAACTTTTAAGAGCTCTATTTGGCCACTTGTGACTTAGGCATTGGCCTCTGCTCTGTGTGTGGCAGTGACAACAGGAGCCCTCAGGCCTCTTTTCACAAGTCTGCAGCAGCTGCAGAGGCAAACCACGTGGGTGGAAGCCCAGAGGAGGCCGAGGTGTTGCTGGCCGAGCAGCCAGAGGCCCAACAGCCCTCTCTCCTGCGCGCCCTGGTCCGGGCCTTTGGTCCCTACTTTCTCATCGGCTCTGCCTTCAAACTGCTGCAGGACCTCATCGTCTTCGTCAACCCTGTGCTGCTCAGGTAAACAGTGAGCTAAGGTGCAGTACTTGTGCTGTAAATCTTAAGCATTGCTTACAAATAAAATAATGACAGAAAATAAGAATAAAACAGGGACAGCCTAAGATAAAAGCAATACAATGGCAAATGACACCTGTGTTTACATTTTATGTTCAAGAAGCTGATTTGGTCCCTGTCTATATCCTACTCCTACTCTTGCATTCTGATGCTCTTTG
This sequence comes from Arapaima gigas, assembly GCA_900497675.1. Lineage (NCBI taxonomy): Eukaryota > Metazoa > Chordata > Actinopteri > Osteoglossiformes > Osteoglossidae > Arapaima > Arapaima gigas. The sequence continues at coordinate 138,783 of UFQX01000389.1, read as the reverse complement.
GTTCAGACTTTTGCTCATCCTGGCTATTGTCCAGTGCTGTGTTGACAATGGATTGTTGACTGGTTGGTAGCAATAGGTGCAGAAATAACACTAGAAATGATACAGAAAAGCAAATCACTGGTCTGTTTGGTTTGGTCCCATTGTACAGGTTGTGAAATGAAAGCAGAAAGTATAATTGATTAAAAACAATTTTTAGAGCAAGACTGACTGACTGAAGGTCAGACTTCAACTTCCTCTCTATCAGTTCTTTTGCAAAAAAATAAATGAATGTGGACAAGGTGTAACTTTGCATGTTTGCTTGGTTTTTTCACTTGTCTCTACTAATAGAGATGTTGCTAAAGGTATATTTGTGTGCAATGCAAAATACATGTAAAGTCATGGGACATAACAATGCTTGTCTATGTGCATCTCTAGCCAAAAACTATATTATTTGAATGATGGTGCAGCCTAAATATGAGCATATCTGCTCTGTGGTTAACCAAATTTCCAGTGTCCTCTACCTTGAGCACACAAATTTAGTTTCTGAGTATATCTTTAAAGAAGACTTATTTGCATAGTAAGGAACCCAGACAGCAATAGTTATGCATTTGACTGCAAAAAAGATTATGGCTTTAGATACAAGCTGAATGCTGAAGAGTGAAGCCTCTTCGACTTGTTCTCGCAGGATGCTGATCTCCTTTGCGAAGGGGAAGGGCGGCCCAACATGGTGGGGGTTTGCACTCTCCTTCTTGATGTTTGCTTGCGCCCTCCTGCAGACCCTCATCCTTCACCAGCACTTTCAGTATTGCTTTGTCACCGGAATGAGGCTGCGCACAGCCATCACGGGTGCGATCTACAGGAAGGTAAACAGAAAGCACAGAGGAATTAACATGGCAAGGAGACCAGGCCTGTTCTTGGGAAGGAATTTTCCCATCATGTCTTTGTGGGTTTTTAAAGACATTTGGAAGACCCATGTGAAATAACTTAAGCACAGAACGGAAAACACCGTGGCAGAATCCTAGTTGGGTCATCAAAGTTTGGAAGGGTCTCAACAGATAATGAACTTGCATTTGGAAGTGGCTGGAGATTGAGAAAGCCAGGTTTTGGGCTGGAGGGATGGAAGATGTGGTTTAGACAGGAGCCAAAAGTGCAGAGCAGTTGTGAACCAACTGTGTCCTTGGAAAGGATTCACTGTACTGATGAGCTGCTACAGGTCAAAATTGATCTTTTGCTGTACTTTTTTTTTTTCTAGTTTTCTGCTAATGCTAGTGACAAAAGAGCAGAGTGGGGAAAGGACTGAATAGGATTAAAGGGCTTATATTTGTTAAGGAACATATAGCTGTCAGCACAAGTGAAAATAATCAGCAAATGTTTTAGCAGAAAAGAGGAACAATAACAGGTGTCAACATCCTTAATACCAATGTCACATTACAGTTCAGAAGACTTAAGCTGGTAGTTTTGTGTCATCAGGAGTACCGTGCATAGTGAGTAAGACTGCATTGCTGAGCATTATCACAGATCTTATTGAATGAAAGATTGAGCTCATTCACATTCAGAAAGTTACCTTGTGCATGTGGTAGATAATAAACCTCAGTCTGAAAGTGAAATAAGGATATAGCAGGTTGAGAAATTCAGAAGAACCGGGAAGAGGTGGAGAGAGGCGATGCTGGGCATAACTGTACATTTTTACTGTGTTTAGAGTAAGGAGCTCATTCGGCACAACACAGATGATGTGAAAGTTAGACAGTGCGGTCTGATAATAGTGTGAAAGTAATGGATTCATAAACATGGTAAATTGCAAATATGGTTTGATTAAAATTGTTCTCTCCTGTGTATGTAGATACGGAATCAGTTTTGTTGAAAGTTACAGTCAGAAACACGCTGAATTTCTCAAACTGGTCTCGGAGGGCATTGTGAGCATTCCCTACATCCATATATTTGCGAGGACTTTGGAATACAGAATTGTATAAACAAGGGAGTGTCTGATTTAAAAAGCAATGCATATAGCAGTATATTTCATAGTACAGGTAACTGCAGTCAGCCTATTCCCACCCCAGGCCCTGGTGATCACAAATGCAGCGAAACGCTCTTCAACAGTGGGGGAGATTGTCAACCTGATGTCTGTAGATGCCCAGCGCTTCCAGGACCTTACCACCTTCCTGAACATGCTCTGGTCAGCCCCCCTGCAGATCATTCTGGCTCTCTACTTTCTGTGGCAGGTGTGTTGACTGCTGTAACCTCTGTGGTGCTGGCTACGGTCACCAAAACGTTAATTCCGTCTTCTCATTCCCCTTCGCGTAGTCGTGTGTGAGGGTTGCTGTGTGACAATAGAGCTTCAGTAGCTTCAGGGTGTGTGATCATTTATTTAAATTTAGTACATACAGGTGTAGCGGTGCAAAAGTAAAAATACATTATAAATGGGCAAACTGCTTTACCATTAAAGTTGTTAATTAGTGTGTAAGTGCAGGTAGTGCTGCTGGCCACGTGAACACCAGAGTGACACAGGTGCTGCTCACAGTCACGTGGACACTAAATAAATTACAAAAAACAATTATTACCTCGAGCTCCCGAATGTGTGCAAGGCTGTGTGTGACCTTTTTAGTTTTTTATTTATTTTTACACTTTCATTAGCTTACATAAAACAGCTCCTGGCTCCTGTGGTCAAATACGTGGATGACAGTGACAGGCTGCCCCCCCCCCCGCCCCATAGTGACACTACACGCTAATGACAGATTATAAAGTACGTGTTTACCCTGTATTCACCCTGCTTGGCCTAAAAGTTTTTTTTTTTGCAATAAAACATGAAAAATGGGTGAATTATTAGGGGTGAATAGTTCAATCAGTTTTTTTTTCATTATTTTGTGTATTTTCAGTTATAGTGTTTAATAATTGTAATAAATTTAGATCAAATTGTAGATTCATTTTCACTTTGACACTTCAGTTTGTCCTCTGATAATCACTGTCAAAAAAAGCTTGATTAAATCCACTGTGCTTTTCATGTTTTATTATTGGATATTAAAAGTCTAAGAAGGTGAATCCTTTTTATATGCACTACATCAAGTTTTATTACCTTTAAACGTGTTGAATTTTGTGTGTGTGTGTGTGGGTGTGGGTGGGTGTGTGGAGTGAGAAAATCCATCAGCATCTTTAAATACTCTGCAGGTGATGTTACGACTCCCCCTTCTCCAAACACTGTGACAAACCAAACTTTAAAATTTCCAAATACTCAAGTACTAAGTAGCATTTTTGGAGTCGAATGAACGTCACTGTGCAGAAAACTCACTTCAGGTGAGAAATACCTGTATTTCCAATCTGTGGCTTGGAAAATAACGCCATGTGTACGAATATACAGGATAAAATGACAAGATGTGCTTACTTCACTGGGATTACACATAGGGCCCCTCCACACTAATCTAACAAACCTACCAGAGAAGAGACAAATGGAGATAAAGCTTTATAGATACAGAGATCCTCCAGCAAAATGCTGCTAGCTTTTCTGCCCAGAAGTTTGACATTAAGTGCTGACATTGTCTCTTATGTTTGTTTAAATAGAATTTGGGTCCCTCGGTTCTGGCTGGGGTGGCTGTGATGGTCCTGCTGATCCCCCTTAATGCAACCATTGCAATGAAGACCAGGGCTTTCCAGGTAGCTGCTTCTTTCCGTGTATCATTGAAATCACTCAAACATTTTCCTAAAGGTTTTAAGGAAATGTATTGCTTTGCTGAAATAAGTATTCTGTTATTTATGGATGGGTTTCTTTTTGTTTCTGTTTTAATGCTATCAGCCTGTATGGACTTACATGACTGCTTTTATATGAGAGAAAGCGGTTTTCTCTGCCAAAATACACTTTTAACAAATGTACAAAATGTGAAGCAGTCAGTACGTGTAGTTTGAAGTGTACAGTAAAATATTTAGTGGTAGAAATGGTCTGAGAAAAGTGTAAGGATGTGTTGACTAAGTGTTGCTCAACAATAACATGTGGTCCAGGTGGAGCAGATGCAGTACAAGGACTCTCGCATCAAGCTGATGAATGAAATTCTGAATGGCATCAAGGTTCTGAAGCTGTACGCCTGGGAGAACTCCTTCAAAGGCAAAGTGTTGGAGATTCGGGATAAAGAGCTCAATGTCCTGCGTAAGATGGCATACCTGGGGGCCGTGTCTACTGTGGCCTGGACCAGCGCGCCGTTCTTGGTACCTAACAACCGTCTGTCCTCAACCTGTCAAGCTTGTTGATCAGTACAGTTCCCATTAACTGGCTGTCTTTAAATTCGACTCAGAATGCTAACTTTTGCCGCCTGTTTTTCAGTCGAGTTTATTTTTCCAGAACCCTTCTTCTCACACAGTGACACAGCACCGACTGTACAGGAGACCTAACTACATTATGTTGAAATGCAGAACGAGCCCAGAAATTGTCCACATGTTCTTGTGTGTGCTACAAAAATTCTAGCTGCTGCTTACTTACTTACTATGTATATGTTTGATATAAATGTGAACCAATTGCCACCTTTGTGTTTAACATTATAATAACTCCAGCTCTAGCAGCCGCACATTTTTCTGTTTGTTTTAGAGGAAACCTGTAACCTGGCAGCCATTTATCTACGTGTCTGTTGTGAATGCCTGCTGTAGCAGCCAGTGTTATTTGTGTTATCAGTGGTTTAATGCAGGAACAGGGAACTGTGTAAGTCACGCCCTGCGCTACAAGTAAAATTCACTGTGTGGTTTGTGAGTCACCTACGACAGAACAGATATGGTTAGATTTTTAATGGCATGGTCACCTTTAGGTGAAAGTGTGCCTCGCTCGGGGTGGTTGGGGGTTTCTTTCAGTGAGCGGCAGAGTGCTGAATAAAAGAAACTGATTTGGTCAAAAACAGCATGTAAAACTGAGTAAGTCAAAGTTTAGTGGAAATGTTATTTTAGCAACGAGCTTTTTGACTGAGAAGTAGAGAATTATGCCCCCCAGATGAAAAATAACCTCAATGTTTTTTTTTTTTGTGTGATTATTCATCCATCCTGCTTAATCCTGGTCAGGGCTCTTATCCTGGAACCATTGGGCACAAAGCTGTGAAATTGTGCCCAGATGGGATACCCAGTCCATCACAGGATGGCTTCACACTTTCGTTTAACTTGTTTTCATCTTTGCAGTTTTATTAGTTATGGCAGGTAGTTGTGATGAACAGCAGTCTGTTAGCATAAAACGGGTCCTGTGTCTTTCAGGTACCTTTCTAACTTTTATGAGATTAAATGTGCATTTGTCTGTTGTGTAAAACATTGTTATTTGCTTTCAGGTGGCCTTGACAACATTTGCAGTATATGTGATGGTGGATGAAAACAATATTCTTGATGCAGAGAAGGCCTTTGTTTCCCTTTCCTTGTTCAACATCCTGCGGTTCCCCCTCAATATGTTGCCTCAAGTCATCAGTAGTGTTGCACAGGTAGGAGATCTGTGTTCTTTCTGCTTCCACTTCTCAGGGGTGATGTTGTGTTCTTACCATGGAGAGCAGTTCTTGGTATCGCATTTCCATCCTTGAATCTCCACGGTCAACAGACAAGTACTGAAACGATGCAGGCTTCTCCTCAGGAGGGACCACAGGACTTCAGCAGAAAGTCCCTGGCACACAGTTCTACATCCTCACCACTCTATGATCCACACTTTAAGTGAAGAAAATTGTTGAGTGTTAGTTTCTTAGATGGTCAACAGTCAACCAGCAATGTTGTTTAGCAGCAAATTTTAGACAATGAAGCAGAACCAGTTAAAACAAAACTTATTTGTAAATGTACTCTTCCATCTTTTGTTAGTGTTTTTAAACTCTGTTCCTGTTAGCTTGTATCTTACTATAATCCCCAAATAAATGTGAGCTGCTGGGGTGGCTTTACAGTTAGAAGTGATGTTGCTAGGAGCTTCCTGTGAAGATGCACTGGAGTGAAGTAGGTTGTGGGAGTGATCTTGGCACTGTGGATGCTTAGAGACCTACAGGCAGGGAAAACTGTGGCACATACTGATGACTTTATCGCTGCAGAGTTGAGTTGTTCTGTCCCACCAAGTGCATTGTTAGAATTATTGTCTCTGAATCTGTTCAGTCTGTTCACGTTGGCAATATTATGTAGTCAAACCTATTTGTAGAAGTCTGTGATAAATAAGACAAAATGAATTCTTAGGTGTTAGAAACTTACCATTATTTGATCTGAAAGCCAATGATTTGAATATCCAACATCCCTTTTGACAGCCATTTCCGGAGCGCGATTTGACTGATAGTCGAGGATGATTTCAGCTGAGAGCAAAAAGAGCCCGAGTTCTAACAAACCTGGTCCTTCTGTAAACACCTAGGAGACCCAGGAGAGTATTGTCAAAAATTTGATGGACCACAAAAATATTAGTGATACTATTCAATGGAGTTAAAAATGAGTATTTGAGAAACGCATTAGGGTTTCTTCAACCCTGGGTAACCACACCCTAGTGTTACACCTGTGTTTGTATGGATCCAGATGGGCTGACTTTTTTCTTCACTTACCATACAACTGACTTTATTATCTTTAAGCAGGACTATAAATCCTGGAGCAATCAAATGCCAACAGTCTGCAACTCNTTGACACCTGGACACACCAGAATACGCAAAGCTATTTATGTATCAACGAGCATTGTTGGTATGGTTTTTGCAAGAGACTGAATTCCACATAAAACAACACATACATTACTAAGGAGATGTTTGTTTTTTTTTTTTTTTTTTTTTTTTTTTAAACTGCGGATTTTTTGAAAACTACTAGCTGTCTGTGCCTGAATTTGTTAACCTAATGTGTTCCTTCAGCACTGAGAAAGCTATTGACTTATATGCATAAGAGGGCTGTTTTATTGACAGGGTTCTTCAGTTTCTCCATAATATATTTGTTTGTGTTGTTTAAAGTGGCTCCAGTCAGTAGCGCAGCTTATAGTGTCAGCAGCAGGTCTCATGCATGATGACAGCAGAGAAAAGGTTTAAAAAAATAAAAAGCAGAAATGTACTTGCTGGAAAAAATCCAAACTACCGCAGTCACAATAAATATAAACACCCGGTTAACTGACTGAGCGGTATATTCAGCTTCTTAAGTGAAAAGTATTTATGACTGATGCAGGGTGAAAATGATCTTGATGATGGTGTGTTTAAAATATACACGTGTAAAACAGTTGCACTAGTAGTACCTTTTCACTCGTCTAAGCAGTTAGAAGTTGTTCCATTTGTTCCACACATACAACATTTTAGTTCCTCAGCCTTTCTTCCTTTAAGACCTGAGACATCTGTCACTCTTTGACAGGCCAGTGTGTCTCTGAAGCGGATCCAGCAATTCCTGTGTCACGATGAGCTGGACCCCAACACCGTGGACAGAAAGCACACAGCCGCAGGTAAGGAGAATTCCCTGGAGGAACATGTGTTATCCTGCACCTGTAGGAGTTTTCTGTGTCTTTACTGACATATTCTCTCAAGTGCTCTACTCTGCAGTGTAAAAATGTAAGCATTTGTTACAGTTGTTTGTCTGTTATTATTGCAGCTGGTAACTGTCTTCTGTTGTCATTCATTGGTTGTTTTTTACCAATTTTGTTTGTCTTGTATTTAAGCTGCTGTGCATGCAAGAGCCAATGGGGGGGGGGTCTGTATTTTTATGCAATACTTGACTGTAATGTGTTATTGCTTTTGTGTTTGAGTAGCAGAGTTAGAATACTCTTCTGTTCTTTGCTTCACTTTCTGTCGGGTTGACGATTATGTAAAATCCAGGCATGTTGTGAACCATCTTGTTAATCCAAACATCAGTTGTCCATAATCAACATAGTCCCACACCCCTGGCACTGGATCAGGAAGGCAGATCAGCTCAAGGCCACACACAGCCTTCAAATGGCCCACTGCACATACAGCTGGATGCCCATGGAACAGTTCAGACATCATCTAATGAAACTGATAGAACTCGACTTATGACAGGGCCGTTGGTCCCTAATATGGTTGCAAGTTGGACTGTACCTGTGACACAGTGATTATTATAAGTGTGCAGTCCATCCTATGGTAACTTCTTTTCAAACGTCTCAATGTTTTTGATCTGATTTCTTTTTTTTCAAGCCACAGTATAAATCCATGCCATTATTAAATAATTCAGTATTGTGTTCTTTACGAAAGTTTCTTTTTAAGGAGTATAGTATGTTGATAATTTTTTTAAAACTAGAAAACTGAAAAAAGCTTATGTAAGTAAAAAAAAAAAAAAAAAAACAAAAAAAAACACTTTGTTTACATTGCCATGGAAGCGTGTAAAAATCACTGCAACCTCACTATTATTGGAACCAGACATACATAAGCTTTCTTACACAAGTAAAATACCTAGAACTCTATTGTTCTGGTCAGTTGTAATTTGCAGTGTACCGCATTCACCTATGCAGAACAGCACTATGTATTAACATAATTAACTATGTGTATAAGTGCTAAATATTACTGTACTCACCAATGCAGCCTAATACTAAATAGATATCACCAAGGACATGAGGCAGTTTTTCCCCACATTGTTTCACAGATCAGTGCTTAAATCATGAAAAGGTATTAAAAATCAAATTTTGTGCAAATTGATGGGTGACTGTATGTTTTTCTGAATCAAGGTAAATGCTTCCATCATCACCAGGCATTCATGCATGTATAAATGAAACCATGTTTACATCATTTCAGTGAGTGAAATGTTGCAGAGGCTTTTTTCAAGGTATAGAAGAAGAAAAATGCTATATGACATTAACAGCTGCTTTTTCATAATAATGTCTGTGTTTAGGCTGTGCTGTGACTGTTGTGAATGGAAAATTTTCGTGGGCAAAGAAAGATCCTGCAACCCTTCACAAGTAGGTAGATTTGCAAGAGAGACCAGTGTTTCTGTCCAAAAGTTTTTGAGGGAAAATATTTAGATTTAGATTATACAAAGAATGTTTTAACTGTCCAGAAAAACACTCCGATGCCACAAATTATATGTCAGTGACTTTGGCTTCTGCTGAGTTTTGTGTCCTTTGAAACTGAGGTATCTGAATTTCTGTGCCAGCATTAATCTGATGGTCCCGCAAGGCTCCCTGTTAGCTGTGGTGGGCCACGTAGGCTGTGGAAAGTCCTCGCTGGTGTCTGCCCTCCTGGGAGAAATGGAGAAGATGGAGGGAGAGATCTCTATACAGGTAAGTGCCATTTACATGGCCCTAGTGGAGACGATAGACACTGATTAAAAAAAAAAAAAAAATTTGGAAGCAAGTCACATATTTTGTGGAAAGCAAAGGGTTATGCCTGAAATGTGCTCTTGACCCCCATCTCTACCAGGGCTCAGTAGCCTATGTGCCCCAGCAAGCCTGGATCCAGAATGCTACACTGCGGGACAACATCCTATTTGGGCAGCTGTACAATGAGTGCAAGTACCACACTGTTCTAGATGCTTGTGCCCTCACCCCAGACCTGGATGTGCTCCCGGGGGGGGACATGACCGAAATCGGCGAGAAGGTACTGGGTTAGTGCCGGGTGTGGTGCTCGAGTGCTTCAGCTAAATTGGCGTGAAAGTTTCATGCTGCCTTTTGACGCAGGGCATAAACCTCTCTGGGGGCCAGCGGCAGCGGGTTAGCCTGGCACGGGCTCTCTACAGCAATGCTGACGTGTACCTGCTGGACGACCCCTTGTCTGCCGTAGATGCCCATGTAGCCAAGCACATCTTTGACAAGGTCATCGGGCCTGACGGTGCGCTTGCTGGCAAGGTGACAGTGGCTTTCTCAGTTTTTAAACTTTTTTTAATAAACTATATTGTCATCGTGGGGCTTAGCTGAAACATATAGCTCCCTTTTCTTATATATTTCGCAGCCTTTTCCAGCAACACATTTTTAATTTATTTAAACATTGATATAATTGGTTCATAAACATTGTGTATATTTGCTTTAGTAACATGCAATAATTTGAATACATCTTAAATTTATGCTTATTTACTGTTAAGTATGTCCAACTACTGTTGTTTATGGAGGATGAGGAGCACAACAGTGAAAACAGAAAGGTCCATTAATCATTAAAACAAATTGAAAAAAGGAACACCAAGTTGGAAAACAATGCATCAAATAATAAAGTAAATAGTAAAAACAAACTGCAGAATTGAATCAGTGCATTAGTACAGTGTAAATCCATGTATAAATACACAAATCTATACAAAAATTGAAAGTTTCTTTTTGAATCCATGTCACATGAGTACATTAAAATACAAATTTAAACTTTCTTTTTGAATGGGCACCTTCCTTTGCCCGCAGCTCATTTGAAGTGCTCTTCTTTAAATAAGCAGCTGGACACTGTGTTGCTCTGATTCTGACCTGGTGAAACGCAGTCCAGTCTGTATAAATCATTATCCAGCAACAGTTTAAAGAAAATCACATAAACGGTTGATGAAGAAGAAGGATGCTGGTGATGAAGATGTGATTGAAGTCATGTGGAAACGGGTATGTGGTTGAGGGAGAATGGCCCCTGTTTCCTTGCTTTCAAGGGGCAGATGGATGCAGTTGGCGTGTGGCTGTGCTGTGACCTTCACTGGGTTTGCTGTTGTAGGCCATCGAATGCGATGACTGGAGTGGGTTGGCAGGTCCAGTCAGAGCGGTGACAGCCCCACAGAGGCAAATAATCCAAATAATGGTTACTGACCGGCAGGATTCAAAAATAATATTCAGTTAAGGACCAGTGAAAGTGTCACTTGGACTCGCTGTTTTGGGCCCTTGAGTGAAAAAAAGCATTCAGAAAGAAGGAAGAAAAAGCAAACGAATGTGCTGATTTGGAAAAGAAAGTTTACATTTTGTTTGTATATATTTTATGCAAAGGAAAGCACTGATTCAAAAAAGTTTCAATTTGTGTGTAAATGTATTTATACCTGGATTTATAGTTTATCACAACAATGATTATTTTCAGCATTGTTTGTTTTTCTGTTTACTTTATTATTTGAAGAATTGTTTTCCAATGTAGTTTTTCTTTCTAAGTTTGTTTTAAGGAGTAATGCATTGGTGTTTGTTTTCACTGTTGCTCTCCTCAGCACTACTTCTGTATGCTGCTTAACTACAATACAGAAATATCCTGTGTGGCTCAAGATTATTCATCTGGTTGTTGTGTGTCACTCTTGTGCTTTGCCCTGCTGTAGACAAGGATCCTGGTGACACATGGGATAAGCTTCCTGCCCCAGGTCAATAACATCCTGGTGATTGTGGAGGGCAGGGTGTCTGAGATGGGCTCCTACCAGGACCTGTTGAAGCAGAATGGAGCCTTTGCCGAATTTCTTAGAAACTATGCACTGGAAGACATCATTGAGGAAGATGAAGCTACAGGTTTTTCTGTTTTCTTCTACATGAATGCATCTTATCTAAAATTTAAATCTCCTAAAGCATTGTTTTTTTGGCAATGAATACAATAATTGGTTAAGATTGACATAAAAACAGTTCATAAGCTTATGCTGAATTGTTTGTTGTTGCTCATGCGCTTTTTAATGGCAACATACCGGTTTGCTCACGGGTGCCTAGTAACTCGTTAGCGCTAATATTTTTGAACATGCTTATTGTTTAGATGAGGTCTACATCATGTGATGCTTGTCAGGGATGTCGGTCTCTGCAGCCGGCTGTGTGATAATAACAGTAGATCTGTCCTGATTGAGTGACAGTGATTGAGGAAGAAGAGGAACCCTTTCCTGAAGACACTCTGAGCAACCACATTGACATTGTGGATAATGAACCTTCAGTGAATGAAGCAAGACGACAGTTCATAAGGTACAAACGCATTCATCTAACCTCTTCTGAATACGTGAATTCCTTATAGGTTCTGGGACTCGCCCATGAATACTGAATAAAACCCACTTTGCTCTATCACTTTCAAAAAGACAAACACAATTACCTGTGGATTTTATTTCTTGCCTTCCTCACCCACAGGCAGATCAGCGTTATATCTGCTGACTCAGAGAACCCCAAGAGGATGTCGGTTCGGGTCCGGCGATGCAGTGAGAGGAAACATGTGGAGCCGGCGCCAGAAAAGAAGAGGGATCAGGGGGAAAAGCTCATCCAGGTGGAGGTGGCAGAGATGGGCAGGGTGAGAACCATCATCTTGAACCACTGCAGGTCACTGGTAAAGGCAAAGCTGTGTTCTCTCCAAGTAGGGATATACAGCTTGCTTTGTCGTTGCCAATCCAACTGCACCACTCTTGAAAATAGAGAAAGTAAACAACAAGCTCAAGTGGGTGAGAGCAAAAAAGGAGAAAGAAACAGAAGGAAAAGCTGTGTTGTATCATTTGCAGCACAGCATTGTGCTGAAGTCACACTTCACTTCATTTCATTTCATTGCTGAAGTTCTTGTTTAGATAGGAGTGTGTGCCTGACCAGATGTGCAGCAGCATCTCCTGTAGCTTTCACTCTCTTTCAATCTCCCATGTGTCAGGTGAAGCTCAAGGTGTTCTGGGAGTACGCGCGGGCAGTGGGGCCTCTGCTGTCCGTCTTCATCTGCTTCCTGTATGGCTGCCAGAATGCAGCAGCCATAGGAGCCAACATCTGGCTGAGCCTCTGGACCAACGACAGCCTGATGAACCGCACAGAAGAGAACAGAGATATGAGGGTGGGGGTGTACGCGGCACTGGGAATCTCACAGGGTAAGGATGGAGGTTTAATTTCCTGTATGTGTAGATGTTAATGCATCAGTGACATGTGCCTTAGTCTCATTTGAGTGAGCAAAGTAATTTTTGAGATATTTTCCTGATCAGACAGATGCCCTAAATATAAATACACACACACACACACATACATACATACATAAATTTCCTTCCACCCCAAACAGATTTTTCACAAATTTATTTTCAGATTGTAACCATTGCTCATTACTGCATGTTGCTGCTGAAATTGCATCATTTTTATTATTATTATTTTATTATTTATTAATTTGTGGATGTTTGATAAAGACACAAGATCCCTCCGCTGGCCTGTCCTCCTCTCACTGATCAGTGTACTCATCACTGTCTCCTTTGTGGTCTCTCTTAACACAGGAATCCTGGTTATGATTTGCTCCTTTACTCTGAACCTGGGTGGTATTGGTGCGGCCCGGAAACTGCACTTTGGTTTGCTAGAGAATAAGTTTCACACACCCCAGTCTTTCTATGACACCACTCCCATAGGCCGCATTATCAATCGCTTCTCCAAGGACATATATGTGATTGATGAAGTGCTTCCATCCACCGTCCTCATGTTCCTGGGAACCTTCTTTTCCTCCATTTCCACCATGATTGTAATCATTTCCAGCACGCCAGTATTTGCTGTGGTTATAGCCCCTTTGGCATTGATATATTTCTTCGTACAGGTATTATTCATGTAAAATTTTCAGTTGTACTGCTTTCTGTGGCAACAGGCGACAGTTATGAATAACAAGCACCAGAACAATGAGCCCACTTTCTGTCCTGGCCTGGTTGGGAAGCTTTGCTGCTTTTTATGTTCTGCCTTTTGCTGCTTTGCACCACCTCCTAACAGTGGGTTCATTTCTTCTCTTCTCACTCAGCTGCTTGCAGACTTCCTGCTCTCTGCATTGATTTGTTTTCACTTGTACACACGTGACACACACACACAAAATCTGGAAACCGGTTAGATGCTGATATGAATGCTGGGAGTTTTGTGTTTAGCCAAGGAATTTGTTTTTGTGTTTATTGAAGTGAAGGACGTGCCATATTTATCTTGTTTGGAACTTGATCTGTGCCCGAAATTACAGTTAAGAAGGGCTGCTACTGCTTTGTTCTCACTTGAAAGATTTGAACCATTTACCAGCAAAAAAAATTCCTGTCAGCTGTGCAATAAATGATAGTTGCAAAAGTAATGTATTTCAGCACATTTTCAGAATGATTCTCCTCTTTCGATTTTATTCCTGTAAGTGGTATGTAGTAGAATTAACGGAATGCGTATGACAAAATGTAAAATTCTCTGGCCGTATTTATCCCTTATTTCAAGGTTTACGTTATGAAATGTAGTTTCCCCTGGCCGATGGTACACAGTACACTAAATAGACAGCATGATGACCCCAAACAATGCAGACAAATTGAATAGATGCAAGCAAACAAACAAATATGTAAATAAGATGGTAGATAAAGAAACGGATAATAGATAAAAATAAAAGGATCAGTGCAAATGGTTGGTAGTGATGGTACAGCGGGGTTGGCCATCAATATCTGTGTTTTCGAAAGTTCAGCTATCAGCCTGCGGGTGTGAGGGGTCTGAGGTGATGTTGTGAGTTCTCCTGGCACATCACTTGTTGAAGGTGATCTGAATGGTGGGTAGTGAGGTCCTGGTGATGAACTGGACAGTCTTTACCACCCCCTGCAGAGCTCCCCGGTCAGACGCAGCGCAGTTTGTACAAAAGATCGAGATGCTCTCTGTAAAAAGTGGTGAGGATGGGAGGTGGAAGTTCAGCTCTTTTCAATCTCCTTAGGAAGTGGAGATGCTGTTGTGCCTTTTTCACCGGGTGGGTTGTGCAGGGTGTCCTGGGGAGGTCCTTGGTGATGTGACCTCCTTTGAACTTGAAACTGTGCACCAGCTCCACTGCTCTACTGCTAACACACAGAGGACTGTGAGCAGCTCGAGTCCTTCTGACGTCAACATTTGTCTCCTTAGTGTTGTCAACAACCTTACACCAGGGTGCAAACTGCTGTACTTCCCCTCTGTAGGTCCATAACTGTGGTGCCATTAGCATACATACTTGGTGGTGTGGTTAAGGTTGGGGTTAAGAGGATAAACACCAGTATTCAAGACGGCGGTGCTGAAGATGTTGCCGTGGATTCTCACTGCCTGTGACCTGTTGGTCAGGAAGTCTAGGATCTAGTTGCACAGAGGAAAGTTCAGATCCAATATCGTATACAGCCGTATAGTCTTTCCTAGCTGAAGGAACTACCTCTGTTTTCTGCTTGCAATGCCCAGGAGGGGTTTGCAAGAGGTTTATTTTTGTACGCTGCCTTTCAATTGGTAGTTGTGTTCATCCTCAGGTGCCGGCAGGCTTACTTTATCGTATTTCCAGCCAGGGAATAAATATATAGCTAATCTTCTCACTATAGGATTACTTTGTACCAGGTCTGTGTATTAAATCTGTTGTTGAGCACTGAGTCACTGTGTGAGAAGTGCTCTCTAAAATAAACTCAGTTGAATCGATACTATTTGGTAAGCTATTCCAAAGCTTGGAACAATAAAATCATGTTCTCCTGCTGAAATCCTATTGAATCAGACTTACTTTAAGATCACCCACCTCTAATGATTGTAGACAGCATACGGGAGCCCAGCAGCCAGTCATTTCACTAAGTAATGTTGAGCAGTGCCATGTGTGTCAAGAGTAAGATTTTATAATCAACTTTAAACTTAACCAGATGCCAAAGCAGTGACTTTGGAACCAGTGTTATGCAACGATATTTCGCAATTGTTGGGTCGATTCTAACAGCAGCTTTTCGCTGCAGGCTGGATATATTCTGCTGAAGACAGTAAGCCTGTTAGGGTATTCGAGCCGAACTGAGACAAAGGCGTGAACCTGCTCCTCGGCATCTTGTCTGCGTAGGAATCACCTTAATTTAGCTGCATGTCTCAAATGAAGGAGGCAGCAATGTGAGAAACGAACAAGTTTATGTGAAATAAAACACCTAAATTAATAAATAAGAATAGAAAATAGAAAAAATTCGTTGTCTCAGTTGCAGTTTAGCAGAATTCCACTTGTTCAGATGAATTTACTTGCCACATATGCAGTTTGCAGAAATATAACTGGGAGAGCCTTTCAGGAATAGCGGTCAGGGTTGTGAACTTGATTGCAGATTTAAAGTTCAACCATTTGTAACGTGTGACAAGGTTTTAACTGGTCTTGTAAAATTTCACTTTGTGTGTCAGCTGTGATCACAATGACAGTCTTTTATATAGAAATGCATAAGGGGTAGTTTTAAGGTGGCATTTATTAGTATGGGTGCTGGGAAAAAAAACTTATTCTATTTTATACCAGGAAGTATTATAAATACAAACACAAAGAACCAGAGTACAGCCCCAAGGAACTTTAAAACTGCTTATTTTTACCCTTCAAATGTAAATGAAAATGAAGAAGGAGGGACCACCATATGTCTTGACAGCCAGTTATACCTTTTATTTTGTGCAGCCATGTCCTCAGGCAAGAAAGTGAACTTCTCCAGGTGGCCCTACCACTCTTGAGTCCTCCAGGGACTCGCGCTAATGGAGCAGAAGTGAATCCAAAACGGCAACAACTTGTTTATTGCCTGGATACCTGTGGGGGGGGCTACTGGGGGCGGGTTTGTTGCTGTGCAGAAGAATTAACGGCCTCGTTCTGTTGTCGTACCTGCCACACAGGTGTGCTGCTTCTGTGCCTCTGTGTCCTCTCCCGGGGCTACAGCATGCTGAGGGCGGCGCGTGTCATCCACTGCAACATGCTCCACACCATCCTGAGAGCCCCTCAGACTTTTTTCCAGGCCACTCCCTCAGGGAGAATTTTGAACCGCTTCAGCAAGGATGTGGACACAATAGACTGTCACATTCCAGAAAATATTGATATTTGGATGCGCACTTTCTGGTACACAGTAAATGTGCTGCTCATATGCTCTGCCCTCACCCCTGTCTTCCTCATAGTTATAGTGCCGTTAATGATGCTCTATGGGTGGGTCCAGGTAAATAGGAACAATTTGGCTAACTCATTAATACCGCATGCCACGTGTTGTGTTGTAGTAGTTTATTGCTGCTGTCCTAGTGCTGTAGTTGCCTTGTGGTTTGGTCATTTAGAGGTTAACCCAGTTAAGTCTCAGCAAATGGTGAGGCTTAACTGTTTGCTTATTTTCAGCTGTTCTTTGGCAGAAACACCACCTGATGTAGCTTCAGCAGAGAGACGATGGAGATTGTGCTTGATAACAGTTGCTTGTAAAAAATATGAATTAGTTCAGTTGCTGAGCTAATTGAGTATCTCTAAAAGTAGCTTTTCAAATGACTGTTTGTACTGTATTTTCCAGATGAGAAAAGTTTTTAAAAAAAAAAAACAAAAAAAAAAAAAAAACAGGTGGGCAGCGAAGAACAGCAATTTCATAAAGCTAGTGTGTAGGAATGGGGTCTTTTAGTGTCTCACGGCTTGATACTCATTCTCCTGATGACCTGCTTTGTTTTGAGAATCCGTTTCTTGAGGAGCCACCGCGTCAGTTTCTAACATGTAGGATGGCAATTCCACCAACCAGGCTGGCTACTCTTCAGTGTAAAATTCTCCTGAAACTAATACTGTGATCATTTGTGAGTATTTATGTATGGTATGCATCAACTTACTTGCAGCACTTTGGATTAAAGGAGATGCAGTAAGTTTCCATCTCTTCAAATATTAAACAGTTTAGCATAATTTTTCTAAAAATGGGAAACATTAATTGGCTTTGCTGTTATTTGAGTTCACTTATTGTCAATACCTGGTTAATTCTTTCTGGGAAATTATTATTATTATTATTATTATTATTACTACTACTGCTACTACCACCAAGAACAAAAACAAAAGCAGCAGTAATAATAATAATAATAATAATAATAATAATAATAATAATGTAGAATACTGATTTTTAAGCTCTCTGGAACTGGCATGTTTAACAGGCACTGTATAATTAGAGGTATTTTCAACTGTGAGAAAATGACGGAATAATAGCGTCACAAGTGCTAAGTATTTTGATGTACCTGGATGGCTGTAATCATTTAACAAAGCTGATTTAAGGTATGAGTGACGATGGGCTTGAAACACGAGTTGAATACCTGCATTCGGTCCACCTCGACTGAACGTTGCTGCTCACACACACGCAGTGGAGATGCTCTCAGCTGCAGCTTTTGCCGGATTAATGATTAAAGGCTTTGGCACTTTCCCAGCTTGGTGAACTGCTCAATGTGATCTTGATTCCTGGAATGTCAAGGGCCCCATTGTCGCCGTACGCCTTTGCCGTAACTCTCATCAGGAATCTGTTTTTGATAACAATGACGCAGCATTCTGTTAACCCTTTAACTTCTTATTTCGCCTGTATTCTTTAACCTTTTAAGCTTATTCTTTGCATGATTCCTTGAACTGCTCTCTGTGGCTTATTTGCTCTTAGAAGTAAAGGACAGCATTGTTAGTTGGTTTTTACAGTGTCAAATGTTTGTGTTCTGAACATTTAATGATAAAGTACGCATCAGTTATGCGAGTAGTAGCTCTATGCACTGTAGAGGATAAGACGATGCATTTTGATACATTTCAAAGCCAAAACATACTGTACAACATTAAGATAGAATGACGTAGTGGAAATTTTCTTATCTTTGTAGTCCATCATAGTTGGTTACTAAATCAAGTTTGTAACAGTAAAAATTTAAATTTGTTTGGTTTGATACAGAAAACATCTGCAGGGCTTCTATAGCGGTGCTGTATTCCACAAAAACTGCAGAAACATATTTTAATATCTTCTTTATATCATTCAATCACGTTTGCTAACTGGTTCTCCGAGTCACTGTCACACTGGTCTGTCCCAGAAGCAAAGGGGACGAGGCTGGATGGGGCAGAGAAAACATACTCAGGAACGCAGCACCTCTACACGTGGCATTTGTACCTGCAGGTATTTTCTGAATGTGCAGTTTTTTATCGTCCACCACTGTTGCTGTGCAATTTAACATTTGTGTTTTCCTTCCATAGAGATTTTATGTCGCAACATCACGCCAGCTAAAGCGCCTGGAGTCTATCAGTAGGTCTCCTATATACTCTCACTTTTCCGAAACCATCACGGGCACTAGTGTGATCCGTGCATTTGGGAGGCACAATGCCTTCGTACTACTAAATGATTTCAAAGTGGATGAGAACCAAAAGAGTTACTACCCTGGTATTGTTTCCAACAGGTGGGTGCAGAATTACAGTCTTATTGAGTGTGATTCATGACAGTTATTAACAAAATGCCAAGCCTACTGTACATGTGAGATGTTCCTTTTAAATACTTTTCAGCACACAATGTTTAGACAAAGTAAAAATGAAAATGTGCATATGCATTATTCACATAGTGAAAACCAGCCCTTTGTCTGTACGATTATTAACGTGTTGTTGACGTGGGCAGGTGGCTGGGAGTCCGTATTGAATTTATTGGAAACTGCATTGTGCTTTTTGCGGCCATGTTTGCTGTAATTGGCAAGGACAGTCTAAGCCCAGGGCTGGTAGGGCTCTCCGTCTCTTACGCCTTGCAGGTGGGTACAGAATGCAAGCATCTCTTTGTTTTGATCAAATATGAAAAGCCATAGTGAGACACTGTGAGTCCTGTTTCTCATATTGAACTGCGTGGTTTGTGTTGAATTACTCATTTTTTTGGTGAGACCAGGGACAGCAAAGTAAAATGGCATGTTTATAGTTACCTGTTGACTGTTCAATAACAGGTCACCATGTCCCTGAACTGGATGGTTCGGATGACCTCTGACCTGGAGAGCAACATTGTGGCAGTGGAGAGAGTGAAGGAGTATTCAGAGACGGAGACAGAGGTGGACCAGTCTGCTGCATCCTGTGCAAATATGCAAAAAAGCAACATAGAATCAAGAATGGATTATCATGCCACCTTATGCAACTGGCGTACAGGGGATTGAAAAGAAATGAAGCTCCTCCTGTTGCCCAGGGCACAGTACCCTTAATAGACAAAACAGGGTAGATAGATGGGAATGGATAAATAGTTAAGTAAACAGATATCATGAAGTAGAACATGTAAGCAGTCAGTATTGCTCAGTGGTGGGGATGGTGATGGGAACTGAGCTTTCGAGGTTCAGCAGCCGGACAGCCTGTGGTAGGAAGCTGTTCCTGAGCCTGGAGGTGTTGGCCTGCAGGCTGCGATAGCAGCTCCCAGTGGTGAAAAGGAATGGTGGAGAGCATCTGAGGGCTCTGTGGTGATGCTGAGATTTTTCCTGACACACCACTTTGCTATGAAATGTACAGTTCTGGTCAACATTATTGACACCCTTGCATTTTGACTACATCATGTACAGTATCTCCTGCACAAAGTGAAGCAGCTTTGATTTACATTCACTCGTTTTTTTGATACAGAGCAGCACAGGATAAAATGGGAACAACTGAAAAGAACATGTGGAAACAGTACAAAAACTGAAAAGTTGCCACAAACCAATTATTGGCCCTTTTTGAACACTTCAAATCTGTTTGACCAGAAGAACTAGATTCTCAACACAGTGAAATTAGACTCACCTGAGATAAACTGCCAGAACTCACATGACATGACTTAACCAGGAATAACCAGGTGAATATGGCGGCAATTCAATAACGCCGTGGGGCCGCTTTGCTGTTTCTGGTACTGGAGGTCTTGAAAGTATGAAAGGAATCATGAAATCAGAACATTACCAAGGCATTTTAGAGCGAAATGTGCGTCAGTGTCAGTAAACTAGGCATGAGTCGAAAATCATGGGTCTGTCAGCAGGACAATGGCCTAAACACAAATCCAGAAGCACAGACAAATGGTAAAAAGGTAGAACTGACTGTAAAGGGAATCCTGCAAATATTCACGAGCCAAAACAAACTGCAGTTGAACATTGGGACACACCAGCAGCAGACCAGTGCGAGAGCTTACAGATGTGTACAAGAAACATTTCCTCATTTGTCTTCATTGCCAAGGGTTGTACAAACGACAAAGTATTAGGGACGGGCGCCTTAATACTATCAGACATATTTTATTCTGTGAAAAAAACGACACGTAAGTTGAGCAGACATTTTTGTTGTATAGTTCTGGATCTCCTATTACAATATTCTAATGATCAAAAGTTTGTACGTTTCCAATTATTTCTGAAGATATTGTACACGATATGTCTAAAATGCATTGGATGCCAATGTTGACCAGCACTGCTGCAGTTCCGGGGGCCACTGACTTTACCTGCACTTTTGGGAATGTAGTGCTGGGGTGGCGTAGCACTTCCATGTCAAACCAAATATGGGAATTTAGTCTTGCCCTGAAACACCCTTCAGGTCAAACGAAAGTGAAAACCACATGTAACTGGGTGAATGTTGGTACTCCTCGCAGTTGTGGAGCGTGAAATTCAAAGGTCCATGTGTGTTCTGTTTGTGGTAATGATGTAGGCGCCCTGGGAGGTAGAGGACAAAAAGCCACTTCCGGATTGGCCCCAAATGGGGAAAGTGGAGTTCCACGAGTACAGTGTGAGGTACCGGGAAGGGCTGGACCTGGTGTTGAAGAACCTCACTCTCAGTGTTAAGGGTGGAGAGAAGGTACGCTGTCGATTGTGAGTGAAGGTTAACTGGTACTACTGGAATATGCCATTAAATAGATTTTCAGGTTTAAATAATGTCCTTAAATTGTCAGCTTAATATGTCCTCGTGAACATACGGACTGATTTCAGAGGAATGTCTCTTAGTTCATTTTTCTGTGAGTCTCAAGAGTATGCGGTCTGGAACGGTGTAGATGACTGAGTGCCTGCTGGTGTAACTCTTCCCTTTGTCTTTATCCCGACAGATTGGCATCGTAGGAAGAACAGGAGCAGGGAAGTCATCCATGACCCTCTGCCTGTTTCGCTTGTTAGAAGCAGCCAGTGGAGAGATCATGATTGACGGGGTGAAGATCTCTGAAATAGGACTGCATGACCTTCGCTCCAAGCTCACCATCATTCCTCAGGTGTGTCACTGTCTTTTTACACCATATCATAGGATTCCTATCTATCAAAAGCTGTTTTGGCTCAAGTTTTACCACATGATTTTACTTTCAGTATTGAACAATCAAACTGCATTACGTAGATGTATTGTTCTGAATCAAAAATAAAAACATTGCTTCACTACTAGCGGTGAATAATCAAAAATAACATGAAAGAAAATGTAAAACTGTGAGGGTAATCATCAAACAACATATTTGCATAAATCCAGAAACAGGCTTCAGGTGACACAACAGAAGGGCTCCTCCTACAGCCAGGACTGGCAAACTTCAGATAAGTTCATACTGTAATTCATGCAGTTCTCTTCACTGCAATTGGGCTGTAGGAACCTGTTCTCTTCTCTGGACACTTGCGGATGAACCTTGACCCATTTGAAAAATACAGCGATGAAGAAGTGTGGAAAGCCCTGGAACTATCTCACTTAAAGAAGTTTGTTTCCAACCACCCTTCTAAACTCAACCTTGAATGCACAGAAGGTGGAGAAAATCTGAGGTAAACCCAGAAAAAATCTGAATGAGAAAAGTTTTGACATTTTTCAGCAGTGTTTGAGTGGACGGTTGCGGCATACTAAAAACAGGAGATAACTCTTACCTGGGGTTTGACAGTGTGGGCCAGAGGCAGCTTGTTTGCTTGGCTCGAGCCCTGCTGAGGAAAACCCGTATCCTCATCCTGGATGAGGCCACAGCAGCCATCGACCTGGAGACAGATGATCTAATCCAGTCCACCATCCGCACGCAATTTGAGGACTGCACAGTCTTCACCATCGCTCACAGACTCAACACCATCATGGACTACACAAGGTTTGTACCATTTTCCACCTTTTTGGTGGGCTTCAGTATTCAATTTGGATTCAGTTTGTGTTTGTGGTCATTAGTTTCAGTTTGATTTTCTTTTAAACATTGACTCCTCAGCTTACAAGCACAACTGGAACATCAAGTCCGTTCATAATTCCTGGTTAAAAACCTAAAATTAAACACGGATTTCCTCCCAAACAAACAGGGGCAAAAGTACATGAGCGGTGCTACAGAAGAGCCAAATGAATTGTCAATACATACATAGCTAATACAATGCAGTCTAACCTAACAAACCCAAATAATACAAGGACACAACAGAATAAAGATCTTCAGCATCTTCAGACACAATAATGGCCGCAATCCCCCCAACTTAGTGTCTGTAAACATTTTTTAAAAACAGCTACGTGAGTGCAAGCTGGCGTGTGCATGGCCATAAAATTGGAAGCCCATATCCTGGTCATACCGGAGACACTGACACCCGAACTGCGTTTCGATCTCGTGGCAGTTTGACACTTGAAATTAGTCACTCTGCTCTCGAAACGCCTGCACACAAGATGCGGTTGTATAGCACTTTGCCTGACTACTACATGCTCAAGTTGACACAGAAAATGCTGTGCGCTGATATTTTAAACATCATCTAATACTTTTGAACTTTGGCAGCAGGTGATCATTATAGAGGACCAGGAGTGTCATGTGAAAAACACTCACCCATTAAAAGAAAAATTGGAACACAGACAAAATAGACAATACAAAAATGAGAGAATTGATAAATTATTAATCCACGTATGAATAGACACAATGTAACATGCAATTTAAAACTTTTTTTGAATCCGCACCTTCCTTTGCGTGCTGCTTTTTTGTTTTTCATGCCGTTGCTCCGCTTGAGGACCCAGAGCATGGGGGGGGGGGGTGTTGCAAGCGCCAAAGTTTTGAAATGAAATGTCAAATGCCTACATTTACATGTACTGTACCTGTGTAAAATTTAGAGTAACTTTCATAAATGTTTCCTATGGCAAATATGAGATGTTGGGAAATGATTTCATAGCTCATGAAATAATTGGCATATTTCACAACACCAGTTTCTTACCATTGAAAGTGGTTAGAAAATGTTTTCCCGAGAAGTCTGTGTCTGGGTTGTTTGTTATCCTCTTTGGTTTTTTGCAGAGTGCTGGTGCTGGACAAGGGACGCATAGCGGAGTTTGACACACCAGCAAATCTCATTGCTCAGCAAGGAATATTTTTTGGGATGGCCAAAGATGCAGGACTTGTATGATTGTGTACTGTACTCTTTCCAACTTCCAGCTGTGCCTTTATGCTATAGAAAACTACTGAATGTATCATTTTATACAGATCTGTCATTGTATTCCCAACCGTGCCGCTATTTTTAATGAACACAAAGTTCATTTATTTTTTTATTATATTTAAGCTAATTTTAAATGTTCTTTAGGGAAGATTAGTTTAAATAAAATGTGCAACCCAATCTGTAAGAACTTGAATTCTACCACCAAAATTAAATGTTAAGACTTTATTAAAACATTTAATGAAGTTTTCCATGACTAACACTTAATGCATCCATATTTTAGATGCAAGGTGTAAAAAAAATGCAACAGGAAAGAAATGTTCTGTACTTTTTATTCATGACACAAAAATATACAGGTTTCTTTATTAGACCCCCCCCCCCACCCCAAAAAAAAAAAAAAAAAAAAACACGGCGATGTATCNTGTTTTCATTTCGTTTTTTTATTAAACCCCCCCCCCCCCCCCAAAAAAAAAAAAAAAAAAAAACACGGCGATGTATCAAATCTGTCCATATACTGTACATAAGGGGGGGAACTAGAATGTAAAATTTAGAAAAGAATTATGTTTTTGGACCAGAATACTACAATTGGTTCAAATTGATATGCCAGGAAAAAGTATAACCTGAAGTTAAAAATACAAGTGCAGTTTGCTTGACAGAACAAAATATGTACTTTAATAATGGTGCTTCAGGCATAATGGACAAAACCAGCCCTCCTTAAATGGTCTAGAGTAATAGCTATTTTTACATTAATTGTTTCTTGGGTTCTCTAGGTCATTACAGCTCTGGTTCACCTTGTTTTTAAGCAGCAGAATTGCAGGTTCAGGACAGGCAGTCTTCATCTTCGTCTCGGACATTCCCTGATGTATAGAAATGTTCAGAAAGCACCCAGTTAGAATTTAAGTCTGTTCTTCAGCAGGAGGCTCATCAAGGCTGCAATGACATTCTTCTACACAAGAGCCCTAGTCCAGTTAGCATCATTTCACTGACATTTTGCATCCTCGTCCTTTAGTGGCCCACCGAGAGGTTTCCCATTTCAGTTTGCTCTATTTTACTACTTACACTTTAGCTACTGAAAGGCTTTTCATGCCATTCTGCATTTCTCCAAAAGCACATGGCTTAGAGAAAATATTGTAGATAATTTTTCCCCCCTTTTTTAAACAGTAAAGTTCTTTCTAAATTAAGGCATGAAATTAAGTAAGTCTGACATTTCAACCAAAACACAGCTTTTATCTTCATTAACAAAATGACTGGCAATTCATGTAAAGTGCAAAGCACTTTCATGTGAGCAATAATTTAAGCAGCTACTCATTTGTCCTCCATAATTTAGCAGTAAGAAATGGAAAAAACGTGGTCTTACTATCAAAAGCTATAGCCAAACCACTTTGAATCTGACAGAAATCTTCCATTAACTACCCAAAGGAAAAATGAAACAGTCTATCAAACACTTTACAAAGCAGCAAACTCTTAAGGTTTACAGAAAACAGCATTCAAACATTGATGTTGGTAGAGAAAGGAGTACCTGGGATGAGTACCTGCACAGTTTGACAGTATCCTTGATTTTTAATTTGGCTTTTCATGGGTCGTTCACAACACCAACGCTGTGTAAGGTATGGAAGTCAGCTGGAATAATTCATTAACCCTACACTTCCACCATCCCAATGCTATTGGATCTCAACTCTCAGAAAAAGCTGCATTAGGATGCAAGGCAAAGCAGCAGAAAAAATGGCACACAACCTTGGAACTGGGGGAGGGACTGGCATTCACAAAAAAAAAAAAAAAAAACTTGTGCATCAAACAAAGCGAAAAAAGGTTAAGACACCTAAAATTTGAGTAAGATGTAAATGATTTGAGCTGTATAAAAAACAAATTAAAGTGGTGGGGGGGGGTCCTTTGTTCTAACATGTTTCACCTTAAGTACAAGAGGCACAATTTGAATAGTTTAATTTTGTACTGTATAGTTTTTTTTTCTTAAATTAACTGAATGAATATACATAGCTAATACAAAACAAAGTACCTCCAGCATGTTTTGCAGAACTACACTGGGTTTTTCCTCTGGGTTTGTGTTTGTTTCTATTGTCTTCTTATTCATCTGTCTAGCGCCATCTTCTTCCATGCATACTTACACTGCACTGTGGGAAACGGGACAAATCAAACAGCTAAAAAGAAAAGAAAGCGGGGGACCCAAACCAGGGGAGACAGTACACTTACCTGGGCCTGATCTGAGGTCCTATCAGATCAGTTTTAATTGGACTGAGTGTCACCTTCAGAATGCATGTCTTCGAGGGTGCCATTGAGCTCGGCCTTGGGACCCTTCACTTCCATTGGCTCAGCCTTGGCTGGTTCACTGGCCTTTTCCTCACCACTTCGTTTCTTGCTGCTTTTCTCGTCCACATCCTTACGATCTGCAAAGAGGAGCGTAACTACACTAGTCAAAAGTAAATTTTGATTTTAGAGGAAGTGTGATGAAATATGGAACTACATTTCTTTTTTCAAAAGCAAGCCTAAGGAGGAAGAGGAATGTGTGTTTTTGCACTTTGGCTCTTTAGAAAAGATCAGTTACCTTTGTCCCTGGAGCTTCTCTCTCGTTCTCTGCTGCGACTCCGGGGCTTATGCAACTTGCGCTCTGTGCTGTGGGATGACCGCCTTTCCCGGCTACGTGAACGGTGCTTCCTGTCAGATCGGTCCCGACTGCGACGCCTATCCCGGCTCCTAACCCCACACACAATTTATTAAACGTCAGGAATTTATGCCCAACGACATGGGGGGGGGGGGGGTGCAGCTCTAGATCATTCACAGTAAAGAAGCAAGAGCGTCAAGTCAAAGTATTCCTCTTTTAATTGTACCTGGTGCGCCTTCTATCCCGGTCCTTGCTCCTGGATCTCCTGTGCTCTCTGGACCGGCTCCTCCTTCGGTCTGATGTTCTGCTGGAATGCCGACTATGGGAATGACTGTGTCGGCTACGCCTGTCCCGGTCTCTTTCCCGTTCCTTCTCTCTTTCCCTCTCCCTTTCCTTCTCTCTTTCTCGCTCCCTTTCTTCTTCCTCCTTTCGCCGCCTTTTCTCCCTCTCCTCTCTCTCACGCTCACGTTCTTCTCTCTCCTTCCGCCCCCTTTCCTCCCTGTCAGAGTCTTCTGGTCGCCGGTGCAGTTTTTCCTGTTGAACAAAGAAACATGGTTGGCTTTCGCAAAGCCATGACTATGAAGATTGTTGTGGCCTAGTCCTACCAGTTAAGCCAGTTCCTACAGCAGAAATCTTAACTAATGGTGCTGTGTAGGAACAGATACAGGTGGGCATAATACTTCTGTACAATTGTGCGAATGTAACAGAATACTTACTTTCAGCTCCTCCACAGTAGTCTTGATTTTGGCATATCCCATATGCTGTTTTCCCATCAGGTGATCATCCACTCTACTCTGGGCGTCTCCCACAATCAGAAAGGCCCCACACACCTCACACACCTCCATCTGCTTCTCCTGTGCTGCAAAGTTCTCAATTGTCTGTAATGTGTGAAAGAAGTTGATAAACCAGGGGTTCTAAGCACAGCGATTTAAAAAAAAAAAAAAAAGTAGCCCTCATAAGTTACAACTAATAATGGCTGTAAAAAACTTCCCATTCTCATAGGCACAAAGCTGAAACAACATATTACAAACACCCTAACAAGGGGAATTTTCTCACAGAGGTGGTGGAGCTAAGCAGCTCTCTCTCATCCTTAAGCTGCTCAACAAGCTTCATCATTCCCTGGGCTTCCTCCACTTTTCCCTCAGAGCCAAGCTCCTCAATCTGCAGGCAAAATCACATGGTAAGGCATACCCTCTGACAGCTAACATGCACTGAATAGCACAGAGCAACAGGTAACACCAAGCCATTACAAATAAACAGTACCTGAACAACAAGCTCCTCAATTTTCTCTGTAAGGACTTGGATTTTCTCCTCATTCTTTCCTGATGGCCCTGGGGCCTACAGTGTACACAAAAAAGAGACATATTAAGCAAAACAATTTCATTACAACAGGGTTGGTACAAATCCAAACAAAAACCCAAACGATAAGAGCCAATTCAAACGCACAGAATCATTTTAAACAAAATACTTGATCTGTATCTGTGTAGATGACAGCTACCTTTGTGTTTTATATCTTTTTTCCCTTCCAACCACAGAAAACTGACTGCAAGAATTGAGGTAATCTCTAACAGCAACACTGAAAAAACAATGAACATGGGGGGACAGCTCATACTAAATATTTCAGTTGACGGATCGGCTGCTTTTTGCTCTGCAGGTAGCAAGCTTCACTGTAAAGTCAGTCATGTTAAAAGGAAGGTTTTACTCACTAGATTCCAACATAGCCTTAAAAACCATTATTGAGAGAAACAAGGGCAAAGAAACCCCAGGTATCTCAGACACCAGTGAGTCTCTAAAATATGTAGCTTACTGAAACACAGCAGTAATAAACCTGGATCTCTGCTGTAGGAACATGGCAATTTACCAGCATGCTGCCAAGAATGCTTAAATTCTACCTTTTAAAGTAACCATGGAGAAATTTCCCAACATACAGATTTGCTTTGTCTGAACATGCACGCAAAATGTTAATGTTAAAAAAATTCTGATATTCTATGTAAACATTTTAAAAGTAATGTTTTAAAAAGGATAGGGCACTCCCATAGCTGCTCCAGCATGCAGGGAAATCCCAAAATGTTAAACCTAAATATTTAAACTGTCAGGAAACAGCAAACAAACTCAGACTAGACTACATAAACCAGGGTTCTTCAGCTCAATATTTTCTGAATGTGAAAAAGCTATTCTTTCAAACAGACACCAATGCATCGTATCCTACAAATACATTGAGTTGCTGGTTTATTAGGTATACCCATCTAGTATCTCCCAAACTGCTGTCATCCTGGGATTTTCACACTCAACTGTTTAAAGAGTTAACCAAGAGTGGTGCACAAAGCAAAGTACTTGTGATCGATGACGGCGCTGACAAAAACAGCTTGTGAATCAGTGAGGGCAAAGGAGAATCATACAAAACAAAAAAAAAAAAAAAAAAAAACTACAACTGGGCAAAACATCCGAATTCAACATCGGTATGCAGAATGCCTTCTCCGAATGCACCACCTTTTGGACTTTGTCTCATAAGGGCTGTAACAGGTGAAGGAACATGATGGGTACCTAATGTTTTCAGCAAAGAACAAGCCAGCATGTTCCCAGTGGGCACAGAATGTACCACTCATCAAAAGTTGAATGTTGATATGTGGAGGGGGGGGAGGGGGAAAAAGTTGTCTAGTTTTATGTAGGCAGGTTTCTTTTACATCATGCAGATGTAAGGATCAGAATGCGACGCAAGAAATGAGTCCACGGAGCCACCCCGGTTGGCCTCAACAATACAGGCCGATCGTGGCAGGGTGATGGTGTGGGGAATGTTTTCTTAGCACACTGAAGAACATCCTAATGGCATGAGGCATCTGAACATCATTGCTAGGTATGTCACTTCATGATTATGGTTTATCCACATTCAAATAGACATGATAATGATAATGCACCATGTCACAAGGCACATACTGTTACTGAATGGTTTCAGGAACATGACAACAAGTCTTCAGTTCTTTAGTGGCCTGCACAGTCCCTGAGCATCTTTGGGATGTGGTGGAATGTGGTGCACACATCACAACTGTGCAGTTGTCCAATTTGCAGCAACTACACAACACAATCATTTGTGCATGGCACAATATTCCTGTACAATACCTCAGGCAGCTTGTAAAATCCATACCCACATTAATTAATGCTGTACTGAAAGCCAAAGCAGGTGCAAAACACTATTAGTTACATAGGTGTACCTAGTAAACTAGCAACTCAGCTCAGATGGGTAGGATAAGATATAATGGATAAAAACATTCTTCGTTCCAAGGAGGAAGGAAATTGAAGAAGGCTATAGCAGTATATCCAGTGATCTTCCAGGCTACATATGGTTTGCAAGTACACACCATATACATTATGTGCAGGAGAACACAAAAAATGTTGTATGAATAGTTTATAATACGCATATTTAAAATGTCAATTATGAATTGCCTATGGTTAAAAGGAATGCATTGCTTCCAAAAACCTGTACTGAAATCATTGAATAGTGATGGAAAAAACAAAAAAAGCAAAAACAAACAGTAAGTATGCAAACTAAAAATCTTCCCCCCAAAAAAAAAAAAAAAAAAAAAAAAAAAAAAACCAGCCATGAAAGTCACTCACCCCTGAGTTCTGCTGGGTCTGTGAGAGTGCAAGCCTCGCATGGCCCCTGCGGATTCTGCGCTCTACCTCCGCCAACAAGCTCTGCAGGTACCGCAGGAAGTCCCTTTCATAGCCCTCTTTCATGAAACGTGAGCTTTTCTCATATCTGTAAACAGCAGCAGTACAAATCAATATATAGTGGAAGGAGATGTAGCTCATCTAAACTTCAAACATACAAACCCAATTATCTACTTACTGTTTTCTCAGGTTCTCATCATGAATTTTCTCACACGGACCTAGATTAAAAAAATTAAAATGCAGTTTTGCTGATTTTAACAGAGCATTTGATCATGAGATGTTAAACTATATAAAAATGTTAGTAAAGCATATCCTGCTGATCATTTTACTTGGGCAAAACTCCTTTCTGGCTCATCTGATGTTCTAGTTAAGGAAAACAGACTTGTGACTTGAAAGATTACTACTACTTCATTTACTACAGTTGCTGAAGGGAATAGCAACTGTAACAGTAAGGTAATTCAACCTATGTTCATAGGTCAGTTTCAATTAACATGAATTCATAAGTTCTTTTATTCCTTTAGCTTCTGAAATACTGCAGGCATTAAATAGAACAGAGAATTTTTAAAAAATCATTGCTGGCTAAGCAATACGTCCTCCAAATAAACACTAGACAATTAAGATATCAAGCAGTAACTGACAAAAACACAAAATTTATGTAAAATTACCTAAATCAGACCGTGTATTTGTAAATAATTCCGCAGGACAAAATCCACAAAGATAATATTTACAGACCTGTTAAAAAAAAAAAAAAAAGACATGTTAACTGGTTACGTGGACATCATCAATGCATATTATCCAAGTTCAAGGTACTGCATTATTACGAGGCAGCGAGTGGCTTAACGGATTCAAATTTTGTTCTTACTGCACTACCCTTAGTAGTAGTTCTCACGCAGAATCCACACAGTAAAGATGAACAAGATATTGTGATTGTTCAACACTGTCCGTCCTCTTGGTCAGCTAAAAAGGTCAATAACTGCACATAAAGCGATTGCAATGGCTCTCGCGTGGCTGGTGTCCTGAGATTTCCCACCGCAAGACCCCAGCACGACTGACAACACTGTTCTGCGCTACATGTAACATAACTGAGGCCCAGTGACACATGTGGCACATGGAACAATCACAGCGATGCTGTGTGTGAACAACGTGTGCGCCTGGAAATAAATCGCCACCGCTCTCCTGAAAGTTCAGAAGTTTTATCGTCTACTGTGTTACAACATACACTCCTTACAGCAGCACAGACGCTCGGCTGAGCCCCTGCTGGACTGAGCGTAAGGCAACGCAGCTACCAGCCCACGACGACAAATCCCCACAGACAAAGCATAGCGCACAGAAAACTGCGCTTCGCTGTTCCAGATTATCTACAAAGTTCATTTACACTAATACATAAATAATCAAATACAGGGGTTACATTTCGTCCGGGAGACTGTGTTTAAGTGCGGCGCAAACAGTGCATTGTATTCCAGTCGGGCTTGGGCCTGCACGTATTAACGACCTTACTCAGAAATACCGACTTATTCATTATCTCACATTATCTCCGATCGCTGTACATTTAGAAAGCACCCTGCCGAATCACAACCTTTTGGCTTTCGTCATTTTTCCACAAACGTCTTAGTTTTTTGGCCTCGCCAGGCGAAGCTACTTCATCCAGTTCAGCACGCGGCCTGTATCGCGTATACCGACACAACAAAACTCACACTTTCGTGATCCCAATGAACGTTACTCCGTTTCTCGTCAGGGGCCAAGTTTCTATCCCGACCCATTAGCTCATCAAGTAACTGAGCTGCGGAAATCATGTTTGTTTGCTTGGTATCTTTCTGCGAAACCTATACTCCTTCACGCTGTTTTCTAGCAGTGCAACACACCGACAGCACAAAATGGCGGATAGCACACATATTCCAGAGAAGCCACCTCCACAGGTGCATTTTAATTGGCTGTCAGCAACACTTCGCTAGTGTTTCCATTGGTCCACCCTGCGTTGAGGCGGGATTTAACGAGTATCCATAAAGATAGCCACATTGTGAAACTTTCTTTATATTCTGCATATAATGTCGTTATTAAGAGATGCAACATTTATAATGTTGAATTATAATGTTGTATAATGAACACACACACACGTCCCACGTATTGCAAATGCGGTACTGAAATCTCCAATATACAACATTACACATTTAGGTCTCTTACTCGATGTTGTACAAAAAAGGTCTTTAGCAACTAGTCAGGTAATAGGGGACTAGAAAATGTCCGCAGTTACTGAATAGAATTTAAAAAAATAACTGTACCCTCGGGGAACAAATTAAGTTGTAACATCCGCCTTCTGTTAATATATAACACTGTATTGAGACCCAATTGTTAAAACTGGTAATGTATATGTTGTATAATGTATAATTGTTATTACCTCGTCCATTCTACAAACATTGTAAGCGAAATTATACTCTGTGTAGATTGCACAGAATTGTCACATTAGTTTAAGAAATGTCTTCAGATGAAACATTTGGACAAATATATTTTTATTTTTGTTTTAAAGTTCTATGACTGCGCCAGCTTTTTTTCTAAAATATATAGCTCCAAGATATAACATTCACTTAACGTGTTGTTATATTAGTCCGGGTGCTCAAAAGTGATCCTCATAAGTACAGTATAACTTGCTGAAATACGAAGACACGCAACATTATTTTCACTATTACCGTTTGTGTCTCATTCCTATACCGGAAGTCGAAGGTAGGAACTAAATGAGTTGTTCGCTGTTGTTACACTCAATCCTGTCCCTCCTGGGAGGAGTAACTGAGTGAACAGCGCCGTCCTAGCATGTTAACGTTCCGTAAGGCATTGTGTAACGTTCA
This sequence comes from Arapaima gigas, assembly GCA_900497675.1. Taxonomy (NCBI): domain Eukaryota; kingdom Metazoa; phylum Chordata; class Actinopteri; order Osteoglossiformes; family Osteoglossidae; genus Arapaima; species Arapaima gigas. The sequence goes on along the minus strand of UFQX01000389.1, from coordinate 105,917 downwards.
GGTTATTGGCAGCACGAACGCGTTACTGCCCGTGTGATGTATGTAACTTGGGCGACTTTCAAAATGATCTGATTATATCTTGGGCGAATTTTGAACGCCCTTGTTAAGCTGCCATAGCAGATGAGGGCTATCTTGCTTGTTAGCGTGCTCGTTTTTAATTAAACTGTGGCTCTCGCTTCACTGTCGGTAACTGTACGACATTCTGCTCGCTTCCATACACAGACGAAGCCCAGCATTCGAGCTGTTGCTTATGAGTTCATTTGACGATAGTCATGTCCACTGTGTCTCTGGATAAGGAACTACAAGAGCGCTTGCGGGAAGCCGCAGCGCTCGGAGATCTCGACGAAGTGCGAACTTTGGTGGAGAGCGGGGTGAACGTCAACTCGCAGAACGAGATCAACGGCTGGTACGCGCACGATCACGTCACTTGCAGTTTTCACCTGCGTACGTGTCGGCAGGTGGCCGACACTTCACAGCTGTGGCGTGGCGTCACAAGTCGTCAGGTGTTGTGGAGTAGCTCGTGTTGGAGGGTTACGTTCTTCTTTTTTTAACATGTCGTGGGAACACACGTATGAAGTATGATATTCGGATACAGATAAGTGGTTGTGGTAGAAAAATGAAACACAGGACTTATAGAAAAAACATTTAAAAATACAGTTGTACTGATTTCAACGCAGCGTTTGATCATAACCTTTGACACCTTTGGCATTTCAGCTGAAATGTGTAACTATATCAATATGTTTTGGCAAATTTCTCTTGTTTGCGGTGCGTAGCTGCTTCTGGTGAAATCACAGTTCCAAGCAGACTTTGTGCATAGTGTGTGCTGAGTAACTTCCCAGTAAATCCATGAATAACGCAACACAATGCCATTTCACTTAGGCTTACCTCTACTGATGGTGTAACCTGAATATAACACAAGTTGAACAGCAGCTAATTGCATAAAAAAAGCAACAGGCAGCTCTGTAGCAACACTGGTTTACCTGTATGTTTCCAGGGTGTAGAACAGAGATTTCTCTGCTTTTACCTACATTTGCACAATTTTGCCATTATATTCTACAATAAAATTAATCTGATTTTAGAATAAAATTTTCAAAGTTGTTTTTGTCCTCAGAAAATATTCTCTATATACAACTCAATTATCTTCAAGTGAAAGGACACAGGTGCAGATCAGAACATTCAGGATGGTTGATCAGACAGCACTGATTCAGTAGTACAGCAGTAAACTAAATTGTCTAATTTAGCATTTTTTTGAAACATGTCAAATATGATAATATTTTATTTTCCTCTGTAGGACTTGTCTGCACTGGGCATGCAAGAGGAACCACAAATCAGTGGTGGCCTATCTGCTGAACTCTGGCGCAGACAAAGACATTCTCACATGCAAAGGAGAGTTAGCTGTCCAGCTAACGTCAAAACCTGACATCAGAAGGCTTCTGGGAGGTTTGCAAAAATCTGTTCGTTTTCAACCTTCTCATTAAAATCAGAAACTGCCTTCCATTTAGGAATTTGTTTATGAGTATTTTGTTGGTCCATATTGTTATTTATTGCAGTTTAATTACACGAAAGAAACATAATACAGATTGTTCTCCACTTACGAGGGACATGGGCTTACGTTAGGGACTCATGGCCAGGTCCTAAGTTGAATCGCTTGTAAGTCAGGTCATGTAAATTTTTTACCTGTTTTATTTCTGGCCACAGTACAGTATATTATCCATACCATTATTAAATAATTTGGGACTGTATTCTTTACCTAAGCTTTTTTGAAAATACAGTATGTCCATAACATTTAAAAAAAAATCCTTCTGTGTTCTGTGCCATACAATAGAGAGATGTAGTAATCGCAAGTGGTGTGCTCTCTTGTGACTGTTTTGTCAGTAACCTGAGAGCGGCACACGCGCAGGGTATTCAGTATCAGTTAAGTTTTGTGAAATACACAATTAACATAATATGTGTGCTGAATTAACCCACCACATCTGTGTGTTTGTGTGACATAGCACTCATGAGAACAGCTAGCACTGTGTTGACTGGTGTTTTAGTCATGGAAGGAAGGGAGAGAGGAGAGGAGTGCCCGTGGTGGTGCAGGCATGACACGATGGTTACAGGCTGTGCTTGGGCAGGGTGGGTGTGTAGCATGCAGTCTTGCATGGTGTTCACCTTACGCAGTCGTTGTGCTATGATGTCAAACGTGTAGTGCCACGCATGCAATATTTTAATGCATTTTCATAACTATTTTCACTTACTTTTACTTAAGTGTACTGTATAAGCTAAAAATGTGCAATCTTGTAGTTCAGTGTATGTTTTTGTACGGCTTTCAGCGGATGGTATCATTATGTTATGACATCATACGTGTATTGTGCAGATAATGTGCGTTGTACTTTATAAGATGTTTATATAAACATGTTTTAATTAGCTATAAGGTGCTTATTTTAAGAAATGGAAATATGCTTTTTTAGACAATTTTTGTGCTTTTTATGTTTTAGATTTTTATTATTTATTGACCATTGTAAGTGTGAGTTCATCGTATGTTGAGGACAGCCTGTAGAATTAATTTTAAAACTGTAGAACAAAGCAACAGTTGGAAAAAAGAAAATTTGTTAGCAATTCCAATTGGAGAATTAATGTCTGCTTTTATGTCAAATTGACATACATGCAGTACTAAAACCTCAGAGTTTAAATAATAAACCATGGTGATAACTTTGTTTCAGGGAATGAGAAGGATTTGTAATAAGTATTGTTGTATCTCCTTTAGCACTTTCTAGGCTGTCACAGTCTGTGACATCGAACTGAAATTGTACCAAAGACATGAAAATAATTATGTGATGGCTCTAGAATCCGATGTTGTCACTTAGAGGTTGCAAACAGAAGTGATGTGGCTCTTGTTCCTTTTTACCAATGAGGATGGTCTTAAAGCTAAACTGAATTATTCAACACACATCAGTCTTTTAGCTGTGTTATACCTAAGTATCCCTTATGGAAAGATGTCCTAAACATATAAACTCCTACTTTATTTAACATTTGATGTTTTCAGTGTTTTCTGACATTCTTTTAAAATCCATCTAACGTGGGTTCATTTGGTTGTGAATTTAAATAGAATAAATAGCAAGATTTAGAAGATCAGGCTTAATAAATTAGTCACACTTTACCTTTATGCACAAGCTGTTTTTGACATTGTTAAAAAGCAATTCAAGTTTTTAATCCTTGTATTTCTTCAGTAAAACTTAAGATGTCAAAAGTGTCTTAGAGTCCTGTGCAGACATGATTTTTTTAGCTATTGTACTCCAAAAGCTAACATTTTATCATTTATCATTTTTTTCTTGTATAACAAATTCAAATAGCAAAGTGAGGGATGTACAGTGTTACTCTTTTTTTGTCCTAGGTTTGGAGAAAGTTTATGATAATGTTGTCAGCAGAGTAAAGAAGTAATATTCATACTACCAAAACTTCTCCTTTTACAATATTGACTCCTGTTTGTTTCTGTGTAATATGTGCCAGTCACAGCTCTTACTTATGCCCAGTTGGTAGAGCCAAGAATTCTTTTTTTGAGATTGGTGATGAAACATGAATTTCTAGACACCTGGAAAACGTCAAAAAAAAAAAAGAAAAACAGAATTAAATTTTTTTGCTCTTGAGGTGTATTAGAAAGGTAAAATATAAATATATTATATGTCACAGTGAAAAACAAAGCATAAATTAAAAGTAGATCAGAAATTACCTGCCCAACACAAATATTAGGCTCAAGTGTGAAAAGAAACTAACGGTTTTTTCTTTGTTTAGCTCATGTACTTGATCAAGGCACCTTATAAATAGCAGGAAACGCATTTTAATTTGTACACAAGGATAAACTGGGTATAATTAAGTTTTTAATATTATTTCTTCTTTCTTCACAGTGGAGGATGATGTTCCTGAAGTAAAGGAACCAGAACTGCCAATCATCCCAAATTATCTGTCAAACCCACAGCTCACATATGGTAACCCTGAAACAGAAGACCTCATACTGACATCCCATCTATTCCAAAATGGCACAGTCAATCAGGAGTCTTGCTGTGAGCCTACTGCCTTGCCCCCTTTGCAGCCAGACCCTTCCTCAGCTGCCTTAGTGTCTCATCAAGAGCACAACTTGTTCACCAACACAGAGGTTCCAAAAGAGGGCGCCCATGTTCCAGCTGCAGAGCAAAATGGCCTGATGCTTGACCCTCAAGGAGCTGTCAATGGAACGCTCTCAGAGGTGCTCCTCTCCAGAAATGGGGAGTGTACCCACGGGGTGCCTAAAAAGGAAACCATGTGTGGTGCATCTATGTGTTCACAGTCTGCTCACCCCTCAGTCAGCAGACAGCAGTCTGTTTCTCAGCAGTTTAACAGCTCCCTTTCTGGGGCCTCAGTGCCTGCCTTCCAACCCTTCTTTTTTACCAGTACATTTCCAGTCAATGTGCAAGGTGAGACATCTGCCATTCTCACACTTTTTTTTTGAGTCCTTGTACAACATACCTTTGTCACTGATAGTCCCCTTAGTCACTCTTAAAACTTGACCCCATCTATTAATTTATCAGTAGAATATCAAAACAGTAAATACAATAAGAATTAAGGTTATTTTCTATAAAGCTGAATCTATTGTTTGTCTGTTTTTTAATGCATAGCTGTGTTTTTTAAGCCACAGACTTGAAATTTAGCACAAAGGCACTTCTCACACTGTTAGGTTTTTGTGTAGTGCAGTTCTTTAAACTCCAAAAAGATTACTTAGTACTTTGAAAATTATATAAATGTACGTGCTGAGTATGTAGTCATGTGGGTGGATTTTCTCGCCACAAAAACATATATGTCGACAACTTTTCTGTTCCCACCCTCTGACACACACACACACACACACACACACACACCTTAACGTACCTGGCACGGATGCAACTCTTGCTCTGTAAAAACACACATTGACAAATCTTCTGGCTGCCCCTGCGACGCTCAAATGAGTCACTGAGATGCCAAAGGTGCAGATGCATTTCTAGCTCCATAAAAACAGACTGGCGGACAGCATACACGCTCTACACACATTAATGTGTGATGTGGATGCATTTTCTTGCTACACACACACAACTTACAAAAGATGAAAGGGATTTTATGCCAAATTTTCTGCTCCACTCCCCCACACGGTTAATTTTGTTGTGCCCCACACACACTACTTAACACAGATGCGTGACACATACAGTGCCACACAAACATTAGTGATGTAAGGGTAGTAAGCTTTGATGATATATATTTAGTCCCTCCCCCTCCCTCTTGACTGGGACTGCCACTTTAATGGTAAAACAATTGGGCTATTATATAATGTGATACTACTTTTCACCTTTCCACCACTACACCTTAGGGTTACTTCACACACAGCTACTCAACAAAAAATATTTTTAAAACCGTATATACACAAAAATGTTTACAGCTTAATCAATTCATAAAGTTTTTTTACTGTGCAGCACTGTTGTATAAATGTTGAGTCTCATTCCTTGATAGCATGTCCCCTGTGTGTTTCCTTCAGAGCTGGTTCTGAAAGTGCGCATTCAGAATCCTAATGCAAGGGAGAATGACTTCATCGAGGTGGAGCTGGACCGGCAGGAACTGACGTATCGCTCCCTCCTGCGGGTCTGTTGCCGCGAGTTGGGAATTAGCGCTGATCATGTAGAGAAGATCCGCAAGCTGCCCAACACCATGCTGAGGAAGGCAAGGGTTCCCAAGTGTCATCTTCAGAGTAACATCATCTCAAATGGAATTAACTGGTGGACCAAGTCAACTAATGTGGTCCAGAAATAGTACATACACATTTATATGTACATACGCTCGTGTGTGTGTGTGTGTGTGTGTGTGTGTGTGTGTGTGAGAGAGAAAGTGCACCATGGCAGACAAAGCCTCAGGTACAGATTGTGCAAACAAGCCCTTGAGACAATCCAGCATTTAGTAGTGGCTGCAAGATGCAGACAGGGACAGCGAACACTAAGAGGTACAACCAAGTGGCAGGATCATATAGAGGAACATTGTGTTAGGAACAAGGCCTGGACACTCCAAGTCTAAATGGGAGGAACCACAGAGAGTGGTGGAACAAGAGACCCAAGATCCTGTGGGACTTCTACTTCCAGACAGATAAAGGTGGAGAACAAAAGCCATGATCTGGAATTGCTATGAATGTAATTCCTTTCTCACCTAGTTTTCCTGTTTGGGTGGTTATTTCTTCCTCAGACTAAGGCATTCTACCAGAGTTATGAAAGGTTGAGTGAGAGAAATGTGCTCTTCTGGGATGAGACTGATGTTGTTGTACCTAGGATCTGATGAGTTGCTCCTCCAGCTTAGGGGTCACAGCCCCAAGTTCTCCTGTCAGCAATGGGACTAAGTGGGTTTTCACCTTTCACATTTTCTCACATTTTCTTTCCATCCCTGGTATTTCTCCTTCTTCCTGATGTTTCCACCATTTGGAATCACCATACCCATCACCACGGCTGTTTTCTCCTTATGACACCTGGTTGTGCCTCTCAGTTCACTGTCCTCGAAGGCGTCTTGCTGCCGCTACTAAGTGCTGAATTGCTTCAGGAGGTTCTTTGCACAGCCGGCACCTGGGGTCTTGTCTCATATGGTGCCACTGTTTTGACTGACCTGGTGCTGAGGGCTTGTTCTTCTGCCACCATGATTAGTGCCTCTGTCCTGCCTTTACTCACATCAGCCTCCCCTGCTATATATCAATGGTACATATATACACTCACCACCCACTTTATTAGGAGCACCTGTAGTAAAACGTAATAACACATATATAGTATTATATATTGCATTCTGTGTGACTCCGGATGCTGTTGTGCATCAAAATCCCAGAAGTGCAGTAGTTTCTGAAATACTCAAACCACCCCATTTGGCACCAGCAACCCTGCCACGGTCAAAGTCACTTAAATCACATTTTCCCCATTCTGAAGTTTGATGTGAATGTTCACTGAAGCTTGTCACCCAGGTCTGCAGGGTTTTATGTGCTGTGCTGCTGCCACTCGATCAGCTGTTTAGATAATTGCAAGAACGAGCAGGTGTTCCTAATAAAGCGGCCAGCGAGTATATGTTTAGCACAGTGTTAGTCAGATGGAAAGAAAAAACAAGTATTTAATGTATATGTATTGTTATGTATTTGTATGTATTTTGTATACACTTATGAGATGCCTCAGCAAAGGATACTGTAAGTAAATAATGTAGCAGCAAATGCAACCTTTTTTTTGAAAGCATTTGAAAGGTATGCTTTATTATTATACACACACACTTAACTTCTGCCCCTAGCACAGCGTGATTTCAAATGATGCTTTGATGGTATTAAAACATTTTAAGACCTACTCTGTAGCTAGAAATAATTGCTGCCCACCAGTTCTTTCCAGCCAGGTGACCGAATAAAGTGTCTGAACATGTGCATAAGAAAGATATGGAACACACACAGAGGTGAAAGTGCAATAGATTATATCGAAAGCATTCCTTTAGCAGTTGCCTTTATTTTTTACAATGTTCAAATTAAGTCATTCTGGCCTTTCATCAAACTTCAGATTCATACAAATTTTTAGGCATTACATGAAAAGTAACAGAAGTGTAATTTTTTTGGACTCTTAAGTGTAGAGTATTTTAATTTTAACATGCATTAAAATAATCATGCAAAGATGAAACCCAGATAAACAGTCGGTCACATTTTATTATTCCATTATGAGCATTACATTTTCATCATGTGTCATATTAGAACAATTATTTTGCCATCTGTGGATGTACATACATTGTTTCACCGCACATAATATGGTCATGTTTGACTGACCCTTCTTTGTCGTGTGCTTTTCCCCTGGCGTCTTCAGGATAAAGACGTGGCCAGGCTGCAGGACTTTCAGGAGCTGGAGGTCGTGTTGGAGAGGATGGAGGGCCTGTCTCTGCTTTCAGGGGTGGGACATGGCGGCTTGACAGACCGGCCATGCTACAACATGAAAGCGTCTAAGCTGACATATTAATCTGAACTGAAGGTGCTTTAAGAGCATGCTGGCTTGCTGTGCACATGGGTTCATGGATTATTTGGCTAAAGGGTTTGTTATGGAATACATATATTATTTCCCTTGCTAAATTTTTTATTTTGCTTATGTCCCCCAAGAGGCATGATATAAACAATTAGTAGAATTCATTTTAGTATCGGTTACAATGAGCAGTTGCTGTTTGGTTGCTAGATATAATAAACAAGTGAATAAGCCACAAGAAAAAGGAGCATAAAGGCTTAAACTTTTTTAGTTGTTTCCTGTTCAGAATTAAGGTGTTTTTTTTTTTTTTTTTGGAACGTTTCTCTTCCAAAACTAATTAACTAGGCGGGTGATGTTAAAAAAGAATTTTGTCGTCACTGCTGTTACAGGTACTTACAGTACTGTCTAAATCGGACAGATTTACTGTGTGAGAAAATTTAGAGATCAATATGACATCGTAATACTTTTGGTATGACTTGGTAGTAATTAAATTCGTTTAATTTTATTTGCTTATTTTGTTACAGATGACACTTTTACTTACTTTTTTGAAAATTCAGTTTTTTAATGTAATTTATATATACATATTCGCAGTATACTGAGTCCACTGTCTTTACATGCTGCTAAAAGATGTCTATATTTAGTTAATAAGCCTGTCGTATTGATAAACAATACTATTCAATATTACCAGGATCACACCCTTAAACTAGACAGTAAAAAATGTTTTACATCCAAAGTGTAACGTAGTGTTTTGTGTTAAATTTTTTAAACACTAAAATGTTTAATACACAAGTAAGAAAAAGCTAAACTTCTTTTGTTGGTAAATGTCTTCCGTGTTACATCCCATCCCAAAGATTTATTAAGACAACTTAAACATCCAGATGCTGTTGTGGTGATTGTTGTTGCTAACAATATATGGTTCTTTATGGTGAAAGTTTGTGCATAGTTTGACATTTGAGTTCAGATTTCCCCCCAGCTTCACTACTTGTTGAGACCTTGGTAAGCAGTGTTTAGGGCCTGTTAGAATTTAGCCAGAAAAAAATGTCCTCCCACGCCTTGTACTCCCAGAACAATCACTTGTGTAAACAGTTTGTTTTATAAGATGGGTCTCAGCAGGAGATACTGTAAGTGAATAATGTAGCAGCAAAGCCATTGTGTTTTTTTTTTTTTTGAAAGCTGAGGAATTTGAAAGGAATACTTTTGTTTTTCAATCTAACTTCATTAATACATTTTTGGAGTTTTCAATTCTAATTTGTATGACTTAATACTCCCTAAAGGTTTATTTATGGCCATATAATTTGTAATAAACTGGCGATAAAGCACGGCAATTTCCTCACAGTCTATAGTGGTTTCTTTATTACATATACTGTTGGGATTTGTTTGGTTCTCAGTATATCTGTTTTTTACTTTGGTTTTTAAAGGCCCGGGGAGTTTTCTATGCGATTTATTTACATAATTACTATGACCTTTAGCCCACATTTTCTTTGTTTTACCATAACTCAGATATACTGCCCAGAAAAGAGTAAAGAGAATTTGTTTTGAAAAATGGCCCTAGATGGTCCTGTAGTCACATCATTGACCAAAACCATTCACGATCTGTTTTCAGCAGATGAGCAGCGGAGAAAACGGAGTGTAAAACAATACGGAAATGTTGAAGTTTACACACACACGGGGCTGAATGGCGTTAATGTTCATAGCTTTTGTTTTTAATTAGTCTTCCCTTTCCTTTCATGCCCCTGACATGAATAAAGCAAAGAGAAACCGGACTGAGACGGATTGAGGTTTTATTGTAATGAGATGTTAAAGGATCATTGGAGGGTCTCCATCAAAATAATGGAGAAAAAAAGATGTCAATAAGTATTTACACCATTTCGTTGATTGTGAAATTGGACAATTTGATGGGATTTTTTTGAGGTATGTATTTGATGTGATGTCATCTCATTGAGTACAAGGAAGTCTGAATATGTAAGTGTTGCAGTTGTCAGTGAGGAATCTCTGTCCTGGTTATATGTGTTGAGTCAGAGTGTTGCGGTGCTTTAATAATCTGACTGAATTAGTGGGAACGGTTAACACGGTAACTAACTGTTAATTTCTTAGTAAAGAGAAAAAGTTTGACTTAACCTATGCATTCAGAGTCTGATATTTTTATATGTCTAATGTAATTTGATAAAAATCCTAGGCACTTTTTAACCTGTGTTAAAGAACGAGGACCTGTAGCTGTTCATTAATAAAGCATGGGAAATGTGTGTCACTAATGTCTTCTGCTTGATGTATGTTCATTTGTTTTCCATAGTGCTGACGTGGATATTTTTTGTTAGGATTTTTCTAATTAAACACAGCCATACAGTACACCTATCCCCCAGGTTGCGTTCCTAATCCATCCCTGAAAAACCTAAACAGGAAGCCTATTTCCCATTATTTTAAATGGGAAGAATTATAATCTGTTACAAAGTCCCCCCAATATTACTAAAATGCTGTAAAAGGAAAGCAGACAATTTATAATAAACAAACAATGCAATTCACTGTAGTAAAGTGTTACTTACTGTTTGTATTCACCAAATGAAGAGAAAACCTAATATATGTAGCAGTAGAGAGTGGAGGAGGGCAAAGGAGACGTAACATATTCAGCAGACGGAGAAGTCGGCCTGAAACGGGGCACAAGCACATTTTCTTATGCATTTTCCTCCTTCGCATCACTGGGCACATGTTTGGGCACCTTCCTTTTAGCCATTTCACATGCATTTGCGCGTTTTCTTTTCACCTCAATAAACTTGTTTGTTCTGCAGCTGTTGTGTGGGAGGCAATGAGCTGGTCTGTCTTTGCTTTTATTTATTTTGTTAAAGCTTGTCTTGCTGGACCCAGACAACACTTGCAGGATTGGGACAAGTTGGCAGGAGGTTTGCTGTGGTCACACACGTACTGAAATGAGTAATGAAACACCCGCTTGGCGCAGCTGACTGGACACAAAGCCTATAGATCTCTCTAACTCACACTGCAGAATTTACAATTTCTTCACTTTTCGATGTTATGACCAGTTTTCAGCTGGAAAACACTGCATCGGCATAATAAGGAAATTTTTGTGCGACATTAGGGTTAAACAAAATGTTTGGAATAAAAACAATAGATGCTGTACTATGGGGACGTACTGAGGGAGAACGTACAGCGAGGGCTCGGTGTAAAAATATTTCAGTGACAAGTTTTTCAGCTTCTGGCCACAAGAGGGCGCGTTCCTGTTACAGTCGACTGCTGCTTGAGTCTATAGTAAACCGTTCAGTGTTGGTATTCTTTGGTTATAAAGATTAGAATTTATTACAGCTCTAGTCGGCATTATTGAGGTCCTTCCCTTTTAGGTTTATTGTGAACAATTTCTTCAGAATTGTGCAAACTTTTGACGATCAGGATATTTAAATAGGGATGTTATGCAACAAAAAAGATGCCTTTTCAACTTACAGTAGTTTTTTCACCAAAGAAAAAGCAAACATGACCTGGACACTATTAAAAGCACCCTTCTCTAGCACAGTCTATGACAATGATGACTCCAAGCACTTCTCATCTTTCTGCTGTTAGTGTTTCCCACTCTTCACTTACAGTTTGCTGTGGCTCTTGAATTTTTGCAGGATTCATTTGACCAATAGAAGACTTCATCTCTTTACAAAGGTTTTCGATCAAACTGAGATCAGGACTCATTGCTGGTCAGTTTAATACGGTCATTTTTTTTTTCCTTTTGAGCAATTCTTTTGTGTTTTTAGATGTGAATTTTGGATGCTTATCCTCCTGGAGGACCCATGATCTTCAAGTCATTCCTAGTTTTCTGACACTGGCTAGCAAATTTCTAAAATCCTCAAATTTCATGAATTCCTCAATAAATTCAAGGCCTCCAGTACCAAAAGCTGCAAAGCAGCCCCACAATATTATGGAAGCAGCACCATGCTAACTGTAGGTAGGGTGTTCTTTCCCTTATAAGCTCCATTTCTTTGCTATGAACAAATCACTGGTCTGCATTGTCACACACATCTATTTTGGTTTCTTCAGAACACTTTTTTCCAGAAGAATCCTGGTTTCTCTAGGTAGGTTTTGCAAAGATCAGTCATGCCTCTTTATGTATGTCTTATGTATGTATGTATGTCTTTATGTTAATTCACCCCGTGGTGCCATCTGTGCTAAAAACTAGTCAATTTTTAAACTTTAGAAGGTACCTTCCAGATAGGTGAACAATAAGCATGCAGAACAAAATGATTTTAATTGACAAATTCCCCCCCTAAATTGTGCAAAAGAACCCTTAACACAGAGTCATTTTCAAAGTTACATACCAAGCTACTTTACTCTTATTATCAACAATTGGTTTAGTCTTGACATGTTGCATGGTGCTCTTTGATAAATGGTTGGATTTGAAACCATCTTTCTGTCAAACCATTCCTCTAAAGTGACAAACATTGGCAAGTTTGCAAACTTCCTGATGGGAGACAAGTTCTTCCTCAGCCGGCTCACAAGATGCCTTATACTCAGTAGGCTGTGACATGTGATTCCTGACACAAGGAAGGATAAGTCCATGGTGTCAGGATAGTGGGTAACATTTCTCGCCTGAAGGTGAACCGCATGAAAGATGGCCCAGTTTGGCTTCCTTTTCTTTAAGGTTGAGGCTGCAGGTGTGAATCAGAAGAAGAAACTGCTCAAAGCAGTGACAAAGCAAGAACTTAATGCTGTTTCCTCCAGTGCCAGCTTTGTTATTATGCTCCATCAATGTCAGCCCCTGGGATATGTGCTGCAATACACATCTTCAAAGTTCAGCGATGCTTGCTGACACTTTGAGTATTTTCACTGTGAACAAAGAGCTCATCTTTATTTTTAGCCAAGACTGGAGGAGAGAAGTTCCTTACATGACAATGTTTTTATAGCATAATTAGAAATAAGCTACTGCTTATTGTAACCCACACTGACCAGTGAACAAACCATCCAAAATAGAATGTCTGAATATGACTAAAGTTAAGCTCCCTAGATGTATTAGGATCTATTTATATTTGAAAAATGATGCTGGTTTTAAACAAATCCTTGGGTTAAAGCTATGCACTTATTGTCCATTGCAGGTGTACAGAGTCTGTTCTGGAAGCACAGGGTGTGAAGCAGGGGACATCGTGGATGAGATGACACCTTCAGGAAGGGCAATTTACACTCTCAAATTCACCTGAAACACATGCAAATACACTGAATATGCAAAAAAAGAGACAGTAAGGAGAAACTAGGAATCCTTTGAGATTAGTCCACCTTGGCAAAACTCATTGTTTCCACTGTCAAGCTTTGTTTAAGTGATACAATGAAAAGCATGTCTTGGGTGCCAACACTTGGAAGAAATATATTCCACAAGGTGATGAAGGATATCTTGAAAACACAACTGAACAATAATTGATTTTTTACAGTTTAAACAAGTATTTGACATTGGGTAGATTCCTGTGAACTTGTTAATACTAAAAATCAATTACTGCTCACTTGTGCGCTCCAGTTTGACATTAGGCACATTGCTGTTCACCCCACAAGGACACTGTATGGTACTGGTATATTCACTGGGTCCCACTAACAGTCATTTGCTGCACAAGATAAAAAGCACAAACAACATTGTCCTGGCTGTCTCTGCTGCCGTCTGTCATCTCCAGCTTTGAGTAGTGCGTGCCCTGTGAATGTTATTGCTGGTGCAGGTACAAAATGTGAATGATCTTTACTGAACAAAATGGGAAGCTGTTAGAATACCTGAGCTATTTTCTTCTCTGCCCCCAAACAGCCCCAAGTATCATCTTATCTTCACTTTATCTCAGGCATTTGACAAGAGTTTATTAATTTCCGCTCCAGTTTAGACATATCATTCAGTAAAGACATATCAGGTATTATCCTCAATGGGGCAATTGAGGTAAACTGTCTCCAGTATAATAGACATGAAAGAACACATTATGCTGCAGCTTTTCTTCGGTGAGCAATCACATTCCGACATGTTTTTTGTAGTACTGATTTCTTAGTATGCCAGGGCTCTGAACACTGCCCCCCCCCATGCCTGGGGAATGACAAATGGGTTTGAGCAGCGCTTAAGGCAACACCAACCTGCACAGGAATCTATAGTTTTGTCCCGGTTGGCTGCCTAGTATCATTTTCTGAGCTTTGGAACTGTTTGTCGATGAATAGTGAATGAAGCTGGAGGCTGGGAAATGTAATTGCTTATATACTATAATTTGTACACTGTAAAACAGTAGAATCCAAATTTAAAACTAAGACTGGTTTGTTTTCCTTTTAAATTTAAATTAAAAGTATGCTTGTACAGTTAAGATGATTTATGTTGGGGCCTGTTTAAGACCTGGAAATGATACAGCGGGGAAGGGTAGGTCTTACAGAGATTTCAACAGCGGAACTGCTGTGTTCCCTTTGGATTTGCAAAGAATAAGTAAACAGTTTTTGGTTTTTTTTGGTCACTGATGTGGATTGTTGGGTGGCACAGCACCACAGTGGATACAGCTCCTGCATTAGCATCTGGGCTGTTTGAGAATTGCTTTGAGTCTAGCACAGTCTGTGTGGAGCTTACATCGTCTCCCCATATCTGCATAGGTTTACTTCAAGGGCTCTGGTTTCCTCTCACAGTCCAAAGATACATGTTTCAGGTGGATTAATGACTGCAAATTGCCTGTGTTGTGACTATGAATGTGCACAAGTGTGGCTACTTTGTGCTGGGTATGTCTGGCACAGAGTAATTCTCAAATAAGGTCTGGAGCACCATAAATCTGAGGAGGACAAGCTGTTAGTGAAAGCATGTGAGTAGAAAGTGGGTAGAGTGAATAAATTGTACCCTTTGTAAAAATATGCATTATTGTGATACTTTCAGCTAAGTAAAAGACCGCAGAGAAAGGTGGGTTACATTATGAGACGTTTGAACCCACAATGAAAAGCAGGCTGTCTGGTATCTTGGATTCATAGCTCTTTAAAGTTTGTCCTCATGCGAGTTCAAACTTTAATACTGAGAAATGATGGTGATGTCAGATAAGTGGTGGGTATCCAGTTTCCCTGCTAGGCTATGTCCTGTCTCTGGTGCCTCTGTGGAAGTGCACAGGACAGGATCAGTCTCCACATAATCCCTCAATGAGGCCTCATGTTTTCCCTCCCTTTCCCCCACGGGAACCTCTGGGTGGTCTCTCATCCAAGCAACCGGCCGCAGCTTATCCCTGGGAGGTGATGAACAGCATTTTTTGCTGTCATCTGCTCCCTTAATGTTCTACCGGCTGTCCTTTTCCCTTTTTCTAGCCAAAATCTCACTCCTGTTCTTCATCACTGAAGAGGTACAGAGGGGAGCTGCACAACCTTTCTCAGTGAGGTAATGAAGTAGGCCTTCATGGCACGTAATGAATTGTGCCATACCCCCTTCTCCATACTGACCAGCTGTTTAGCTTTTACTGCAGTTTTGGAGACTGGTGGAGATACACTCACCTACCTGGGTCAGGTCTTACATTGCTGACCCACTAAACTTATCAGATCTTAGGCAGCAGATTTTTGCTCTTCTCAGCAAAGCATCATGCCAATAGTTAGGAAAAGATTGTGCTCTAGAGGTAAGTTTTCTGGGAGCATAAATTTTCCTTATATTGAGAAACAAGTGTCAACAACAACCATTACCATTAACTGCTTAATCTTGGTCAGGGTCACAACATTCCAGAGCCTATCTTGGAATAATCAGGTGCCAAGCTAAGAAAGTACCCCTAGGAGGGTCATGGGTCCATCATTGGATGGCCACATGCATACAGTCATGCATTCACTATGAGTAATTTAGAAAGACCAGTTACCCGAAACACATGTCTTTGGACTGTGGGAGGAACTCATGCGGACAAAAGGAGAGCTTAAAAACTCCAGACAGACTGAGCCGGATTTAAACTTACACACAACCCGCAGAGGTCCTATAAGGCAGCAGTGCAACTGACTGCTCGAGCCATCGTGCCACTTGTCAACAGCATGAATTGCATTGACAAAAAAAAAAAAAAAATTATATACATATATATATATATATATAAATTGAATTAGTTAAATGCAAATTATAATTTTACAAATATAAATGTAGACTGAGAACAACTGTCATTATTTTCCATCAAATAAGTTTTGCTGCTTTCTCATGTTGGAAAGAATGCAAAATTGCTGTAACATCATGCAAGCACTGAATAGCCATAATATGTTCTTGTTATGAAAAAAGTGGTTTTGCTGTTTGACAGCCTCTGAATAGCCTGTAAGCCTCTGAATGCAGCAAATTAAAAGAAACACAGAAGGTTGCATGTCAGGAACTGGTGGCAATAGCAGCCCCTCTTGCCGTGTGCGTCCTGGTGACCGATAGTGAAAGGCAGTTGTCACTGTCACAGCCTTCTTCACCATACGCTTTTAAAATCTGTCCAGCATTTACACTGAATTGCAGGTTAGAGTCTGGCATCCGAACAGCAGCAGACTGAAACACTGCTGCATGGCCACCGCTGCTTTAGTCACACAGAGTAATAAGCTTAACTGAAATAATACTTCTTTGTTTTTTCTTCTCATTACAAAATAAAACTGGCAATGAAAAACATTTACTTTGTGAGAACATTTGAGAACAGAGACATTCCCATGAACAGTTATACAAACCTGCTGTGTATTTGTGTGTGTATGTGTTTGTGTGTGTGTGTGTGTGTGTGTGTGTGTGTGTGAGATGCAGCTGAATTGAGGATAGGCTTGTTTTGCAGTGATAAGTTGCAAAACGTGTTTTATTTAAAAAGTTTCTAAAATGCATAAATGACCTTGCCTTGACAAATGAAAACATATAAAATAGAAAAAACCTCAGTGGTCTTTTACAGGGCATCAGCTCTTTTTAGGAGGACACTTGGGACACACTGGGTGAGTTTCTCAAAATCACCAGGGTACCTTGTTAGTATTTCTGAATCAGGGATGTCACACAACACTGTGGCTGTGAGATTCAGTACACATGAATGTATAGGTGTGACACAGTCCTTGCGGCCACCATTAGCTCTCACATCATTATTTGTTGCAACGTTTTATCATCTTATTCAGTCACAGTGGTTCCTAATACTGTTTGTATTCGGTAAAGCGGCGTCTCAGAGCAGTGTACAAACTGTTACTTTTGTCCTGTGTGTTAACTGTGCTGCTGTGTTGACATTAGTGTTGTTCTGTTTTCAGTGTATTACAGTGAATTGTCCCCATCATTCCAAATATTTTAGAGATAAGAGCAAAACCCGAAAAAGACCAAACAAAAACTTGACCTTGGCTCTTCTGTTCTTTTTCTTTTAAGAACCTTACTGAGTCTGAGATTTGAGCTGACAAGATTTAATGGCCATGAAAACCTGAGAAAGAGCACAGAGTAATAATAATTTTTTAGACTGTTTCCCCTTTTAAACAGAAGAATACATGTGCAAACTTTGTGGATGGCCAAGAACAAACATTATCACAACTGACAGCTAGTTATTTTATGAAGCTGTCAGCTGAAAATGCTGTTAGTCTAACTTTTGTGAAAGTTTGTGTTTACCTTTGTTCACAAACATTTTAATTACTTATGCATTGGTTCTATTTCATTTTAAATACAGGTAACTCCCTACTTATGAGATTAATGTGTTCCCAGAAATCGGTTCATAAACTGACATTTTACAAGCTGGAGATGTAACTACCATTATGGTGTGAATGTTGAAAATTCCATCACGCTCGGCTCTTCTGACTTGCAAAAGTGAAAATTCAGCCTCGTATTTAGCGAAAGCCTGTAAAGGAGGTTAAATAATTGTGGTGAGGCTGGTTCATGGACAAGAGGAGTCAGGAGCCTGAAATGACTCTTTTAAGGTTTGCTCGATCATAATCTCACAAACGTCGGTCGGATTAGATCCTTAGTGCGAAACAAACCTTGTGACATTGATTACAGGCCTGTGAGACAGATTACACTCTTGCCCCTTCACGTCGGCACAGACGCCTTCTAAGTCTATAAAGTATTTACCAGTATATGAGGGTGACAGGCAGAAAAACGCTCATAGAAAATTAATCTTCCTAAAACCCCTTTTCCAAAAGAACAAATCAGGCTACACGTGAGTTCTGCAGTCTCAAACCTTTGTTTTCCACATACATTCAAAATAACATTCCTGGGAAAATTCTGCTTTGCAGTGTATTTATGCTTTGTGCTGTTCCTTAATCAAAAAGAAAAATCATGAGATGGTGCAGCTGTGTTGTATCCTGGGTTGAAATAGAGATGTATCTTGACATGAGCTGCAGCTTCTTTTTCTTTTAATTTTCTGATCCTGACTTGATTTATTTCCATTCAATTTGTAAAAGATGAGACAACTTGAGTGAAGTAGGCACAGTTGAGCCATATCAGCTGTGCTTATTTTAGAGTAATTATCTTTGTTTGTCTTTAATTAAAGAGCCTTTCATTTCAAGCATCACTGCCTGAGGTGTCACTCTTAGTCTGAACTGCATAATGCTCATTTTAGCTGCTAGCAACCTTATCAGTTACACTAAAGTGCCATTTTTGATTGAGAGTTTTTTGTTTTCCTCTCCTCAGTTGCTGGAAGACTTACTCTATTGCACTTGCAACCAGCATAGTTCCTCATGTTTTTAGATGTACAGCTAATCTCTTACCTGTAGGTTAACTTTACATCTGTCACATCTGTCCTGTTGTTTCAATCAGTTGTTCAGTGTTCTGGGTCACTGTGTGAGAAGAAGCCTCTCTAAAATAATCTGAGTTGAATTAAACCAAACCAAAAGTCTCTTAACAAAACATAAAAATGAAATTACATTTAAAAGAGCTAACCATAATTCTCCTCAGTAATTTCTTGTGTTTGAAAAAAATAAAAGCCTGAACTTTTGCCAAAGGAAGAACAGCTCCATTTGACCCCACCAAATACTTTGACAAGTTACTTCAAACTCTGTCGTTTTTCTGTAAGAGACGTAATCGTTGGATTGCATTGACTTTCTGTCTCACAGTAAAGTGAATGGATGAAGCACATTTTTATGAAAAAAAAACAATCACACTTTGGGCCAGTTTTTCAGAAACTTTCCTATATTTCTCTAAAACTCTTAAAAATATAATTTTGGGTTGTTTCAAATTTTTCTTCTTAGATCTTGAACTTTTGGGGATTTAAATGTAAGTGGAAAGAAGCAACTTAATAATAATGTTGTAAATAAACACTAAAAGGATATTGAATGCTGAAGTTTGCTAAGGATATTATTTGCTTAAATAATTAAATGAGGTTCACTAATTAAAAGATGAATCTTAATGACTCACGGTCTGTATTGACTGAGCAAAGAAGTGGAAACAGTTACACCCAGTTGTTCTTTTCTACAGACTGACATTGTAAATCATATGAAGAAAAGATGTTGCTTTACCAGAGTTAACAATGAGATTATTTTGTGAGGAGACTGGGTCTTACCACTTAACAAATACATAAAACTGTTTTTTAAAATATTTTTGTGATCATATTACCATGCTGGGGAAGAAAAAAAAAACATTATGGAATCTAAGAAGCAAGTGACCTTAAAAACTTTTTTGGTGTTTTTTGGAGCAAGTTCAAAAAGGCTGCAAGTGATCAAAGAGGGTCAAAATCAAGGTCTGTTTGTGGACAATACATGTGTTAAAGTCAAGCTGTCTGTCAGTCTGCACGCCAGGGAACCTGCATAGATCTGTTATTCGAGTTCTGATATCCATTCACTCTAACTTGTCCATGCTATGCAGAGAATGTGAGGTCTCAGCTTTCCAGTGGTGAGAGGGGAGCACTGGGGCCGTTGTTAACTGAAACTAAATAGCTAACAGGATGCTGTATACCCAGGAAAAGGGTGGCCGAATGTTTGGGGATAATAAGGTACAGCCTCATTAATTTTGGTGGAGGCCTGCTGTGTGTGAGATGAGTGGATATGCAGTCTGGCAGGTGGGTGGGCCTGCAGAACATGCAGAGAAACAATAAAATAGCGCTAAAAGCTGGGGAACACACAGGGGAGCTGGGAGAAACACAGATGATCAGGGGTACACACAAGGGAGCGAGACTCAGTGGGACACAGCAGACATGGAAATCCACAGAGGAAGGAGCCCAGAAGAACAGGCGATACCGAGGAGCAGAACAACATAGAAAATGAGATTGGAGCCTGATTAACATCAAGGACCTGCGAGAAACGCAGCACAACAGGTCTCAGGCAGGCGGCAGGAACCCTGAACTACACATAGGGAGTTCACCTCAGACACAAGTGGGGGGAAACAGAGAGGTGCAACGGCCAGGTTAGACAAACCGAGGACAGTGGTGGTGGAGGGCAGGCGGGGGACACACATTTAACAGAGGCCGTGAGGGCCGGCCAGAGCAGGAGCTCCAGCAGAGGACATTAGGGCGCAGGCAGCATGGCAGGGCTGAAAGCAGAGAACTGAAGAATGGTGTGTCCCAGCAGGAGTCAGACAGCAGACTGATTTACATCTGCTAAGAAGTACCAGGCCAAAGCAACCGAGCAAATACAATAATGGTCAGATTTACACCATACTGTTGAAATTTTGCCCATACATTCCTGCATTCCTGTGGTTGCTTGTGTCGCTTTTGAGCATTAACAATTAATTTGTAAACCTTTTAACTGTCACAGGAAGAACAAGTATAGGCATGTTTAGCTGTCCCTAAAAGAACTCCACAAAATACTTCTCTAAATTACGAATTGTGCTTAAACATATTTTTTTCTCCCTACAATGCAAATATTAAAAGAACGAGAAGACCTGAATGTGAGCTGCAGTACTTGGAAAAGGAGTGTTGTTTTCCTTGCAATTGGCCTGGAGACAGCTCAAACACGGCTGTGAGCGGAGTCCCCACACGCAGCACCCGGCTCTCCGTCTCATGTCACTGCAGGCCTCTCACACACTCACAGTGCCATTCCGACAAAGGCCCCCCGCTCCGCGCTGCTGGCTTTGGAAAAAGACTTGCTGTCACGAGCAGTCAGGTGTTGCCCATCACAGTCTCGCCGCATGAGAAGCTGTTTTAGGGGCTTTTACATGGCGCGATAAATGACAAGAGATAACTAATTTATCACGTTCTAAGACTGAAGGATTTATTTTCTTCATTGTTACATTACGGCAATTACAAGAAAAGAAGACTTTGGATTTTTGACCTGGCAGCCTTGGTGCTTTTCCAAGTGCATTATTATCAATTCAATTTTGATTTCTGACTTTTAGCAGCATTCGTATTTTGCATTTCCATTTACGTGTCTACATTTCAGATAAAGGGGAAAAAATAGAACAAGTTTTTCTATTTAAATGAATTAAGTAATAAAAAACCTACCAGGGGTTCATGTCCACACTGGATCTTTCAACTGTTGGAAGCTGTAGGTAATGTATAAACTATTTTATATGACTGCTTCTCGCCAGAAAATAAGGCCAGAACTACATTAAACACTATGTGGCGGCACAATGGTCACAGCTGCAGCCTCGCAGCTTGAAAAAAGCCAGGTTAGAGCCCCATTCATGCTGTAGTGCCCTCACTAAAGCTGCTAACCCTGAATTGCTCCAAAGAAAAGTAAGTGCAAGCAGCCCAACACTGTAAGTCACTTTGAAGAATGGTATCAGCTAAAAGAATAAATAAATAATAGTGTTCTCTGTCGTGAGTTTTATGACACATTAAAACTGCGGAGATGTCAGCAGGAGACCACTGCTTGGTTTAAGGCATCCAGCAGCCCCGCACGCAAATATAAACATCATTATCAGGACTTAAATATAAAAAAGGCAAATAATTACAACTTTAACAGGAGCAGTAATGTTAACGGATGACTGTATCACTCAAGCTTTTTAAACGACATCTTAATTGTAAATGTGTTACTCCTCATTCGGTGAAGTTCAATTTTAGCCCTTTTATGGGTTCTGTTGTAACACTGCTGTTTTCGAGGAGTTCGTCACAGGGCCTTTTTCCACGGAATTTTTCCTGCTAACTGGCGCACACGTGGGCTCTCCTCCCACAGGCAAGAAAGTATAACCCTCTGATCTGAGACTGGACCCCAGTTACCTTTCCAAGGACTAGTGTCCCGTTCAGGGTGTGCCTTCTAACCCTATCCTGGAGCCCAGCGAACCCGGGTTATGCTCAGGACCCCCGCAGCCCTGATAAAGTGTTTATGAAAATGAGTGGGAATCAGAGGGGGGACGCCGGTTAATCCACAGGTTGAACGTTAAAATAAAATGTGGGCTTCACACGGAGGAAATCCTCGACACGTGGAACACGACTAAAATATTGAGAATAAGAGCCGAAGAGCTGAGATCTCACGTCCTGCCTCTGCTCCGGCGCTATAATACAGCCGCAGTTCGCGCGGTTAAAGCGCTGCATTCGGGCGCAGCAGCCGCTCCGAGACCGAAAGCGCGCGCTCCGTGACCTGCGGCGCGCAAACGGTTAAAGCGCGGCTCTGGCGCGCAGACAGAGGCAGGTGTCCTGCCAGCTCCAGCCCAACTCCAAGGGTGATATTTTCGACTCCTTCCGAACTTAAAAGTACTCAGAAGCAATTCATAACTGTCACCGACACGTAAGGGCGAGTTCTGTGGTCGGCAGAAGAGCCCGTGTGAGTCGCAAAGTGGAACCTGGGCGCGAAGTGAACTTGTATAAATGCTGCCGAGTGTCAGCGGACGGGACGGGAGAGCAGAAACTTAGGGACTGCAAGAGATTCACCGACGGAGGAGCCGCGTGTTCCGATCTCGCGTGCATTTGTAGGCGTTTATACGAAACAGTATTTTGAACTGCTTTTACTTTTTTGAGTAATAAAATATTCCAGCCACTCCGACCAAGGCAGAGATAGAGCGAGCGAGGAGCCCCTGTCTGCCGTGTCGTCGCTGCTGAAGAGATGTGCTGGATGCTCTTTCACCGCTGGCTCTGCTTGCTTGCGGGACAGCTCCTCGTGCTGCTGCCGGAGCGCGGTGCCCGGGCCATGTCCGTGCAGAGAGTCGTTTACTCGCACGCCGGCATCTGTCCCAACGACATGAACCCCAACCTGTGGGTGGACGCCATGAGTACCTGCATGCGGGAATGCGAGTCAGACCAGGTGAGTCCCGTCACGAGTCTTTACTGACGGTTGGAACCAGTGTAGGTGCATTTTGTGTCAGGCGGGTTTTTAGCAACGATCCATTGATCCGTTTCCCCAAAACCGAAAGGAAGTTTGCTCCGGATCGCGGCGAGGATTGGGCGGTAATGGATGGAGGGAAGACAGGACGTTTCAGTGTGAAAAATGAAAGCGAATTGTTTGTAGCATTGAATGAAGTAATGCGATGAAAATGTTTTTTTTTTTTTTGTTCTTGTTGCTGTTTTTTTCCCCTTGCATCCAGGAATGTGAGACTTTTGAGAAGTGTTGCCCCAATGTCTGCGGGAGCAAGAGCTGCGTGGCTGCGCGTTACATGGACATCAAGGGGAAAAAAGGACCCGTGGGAATGCCAAAAGAAGTGACTTGTGACAAGTTCATGTGCACTCAACAAGGTTCCGAGTGTGACATATGGGACGGACAACCGGTGTGCAAGTGCCGAGACCGCTGCGAGAGGGACCCGAACTTCACGTGCGCTTCCGACGGCATGACGTACTACAACAGGTGCTACATGGATGCAGAAGCTTGCTCCAAGGGCATCTCTTTGTCTGTGGTAACTTGCAGGTACCATCTCACTTGGCCAAATACCAGCCCACTCCCTGAGGAGACCACTGTCCGCCCCACCACAGCCCTCCTGGAGACCACCCCGATAGATGTGCAGCCACCCATCATGATTGGCAACCCAGCCCATCAGTCAGTGTTTGTTGGGGAAACAGCTAGTTTCATGTGCGAGGTGACTGGGCGACCAAAGCCAGAGGTGACATGGGAAAAACAAGTTGAGGGGAAGGAGAATGTTGTCATGAAACCCAACCATGTGCGTGGGAATGTGGTTGTGACCAACATTGGTCAGCTTGTCATCTATAACGCCCAGATCCACGATGCCGGAATCTATACATGCACAGCAAAGAATGGCGGCGGTTCTGTACAAGCCCACTTCCCTTTGTCTGTGGTTCAGAGGGACCTTGTGAAGAAGACAGACCAGAAAAATGCCACAGATTTCCCAGCTGATGAGTGCTTGAAGATGCCAGACCAAGAGGACTGTGGAGAGGAGCGGATGAGTTGGTACTATGATGCCAAAAAGAACAATTGCTTTACATTTACATATGGAAACTGCAACAACAATATGAACCACTTTGACACATATGAGTCCTGCATGCTGTCTTGTGGTGCAGATCTGGCCCACCCCTGTGGTATGCCCAGCCTTCAGGGGCCTTGCAGAGCATATGAGCCTCGCTGGGCTTATAGCAACTTGCTAAAGCAATGCCAGTCCTTCATCTACGGTGGCTGTGGTGGCAATGAGAACAACTTTGAGAGCAAAGAGGCCTGTGAGGAAGTTTGTCCTTTCCCAAAAAATCAGAACTGCAAACTGTGCAAACCCCGGCAGAAGATGGTGACCAGCTTCTGCAAGAGTGACTTTGTCATCCTGGGTCGAGTGACAGAGCTGACAGAAGACCAGGACCTGGGCCATGCCCTCATTGTGGTGGATGAGATCCTGAAGGATGAAAAGATGGGACTCAAGTTCTTTGGCAAGGAGCCCCTGGAGGTCACACTGCTGAACATGGACTGGAACTGCCCGTGCCCCAACATCACCAGCGCAGAAGGCCAGGTGATCATTATGGGAGATGTGCACAACGGCATGGCTGTCCTCCAGCCAGACAGCTTTGTGGGTGCCTCTAGCCCTCGACGTGTGCGTAAGCTCCGTGAGGTCATCAACAAGAAGACTTGTGACCTTTTGAAAGAGTTCCCCAGCACCCAGTAGGACAACTTTTAAAACAAAATTGCTTTGAAAGAGTGTTCTGAAAGGGTGAATCAAATTCAATTCCAAAAACAAGCTCAATTCAAGTGTCAAAAATTCTATTTATATATACTTTTCTGTTGACATGTATCATCTGTTCACTTTATTTATTTTGAAGATACAGCCAGTAGATACTTTAGCTTACAGTAATGCTCACCAAGTGCAACTCGATGAAAATACGTGTCCAACTAATGCTCTTCAGGTGAGGGGTAAAATTTAAGAAACACGCTGTTTATGATAACACGACACCACCGTGCACGTGGAAGTGGAAAACTCCAGTGTGTGCTATTTAAGCAGTAATGTATGAGCACCACATCTTTCACGCTGTTGCTCTGACCATGCTTGGAAATACTCTTGTTATGTATGGTTATGGTAACACTTTGGTTACTTAAATAGGTTAAAAGCCAGATTTTTTGGGAAGCAGGGTCCTCATTTGCTTCTCCCCATTATTTTAGTTTTCTACTATTGAGTTGCACATATCGGGTTCTTTTTATGCACTTACTGAGAAAAATGCCTTAGTGTACATTTATAAACACAAATATGTAATTGTACTTATAACATTTCACTTTTGAGTTATGTAGTAATTTTCATATTCTTTTCGTGAGTTGTATGACCTAACGCCTTTCAGGATTTATAGAAATCCACGATTGTGCTTTAACATTTGAGCTACGAACGTCTTTAAAAGGTTATGGTGATCGTCTGGGGGAGATTTTACGGTGAACCGTCCCGATTTAATCCATGCGCTTAAACAAGTTGTAATATATTTTCTTTAGGTTGATTACTACAGATCCCAGGAGCCTGAGCTTTTGTGTCTGCAATATAGCACCTTGTACTTCAGCTAGAATATGAACGTATGTGTATTTTTGTGCCCAGTATTACATTTGTTTCTCTATTTATTTTGTGGCGAATCATTATACATCTTTTTCCTGTAGCACTTAATTTCCTCAGCATAAATTGCTTTAGCTTTAATTTGAATTATTTCCATAATTTGATTGTATTTTTATAATATCTAGTTTTCTTCAGACAATAAGCAATAAATAAAAAGTGATCTGAAGCAAAAGTATGAGGTACCCTTTTTCCTGGTCTATAACCTGTATTTTAAGTTTGTCTGATATTGTTATGCATTTTATGACACACATACATTTCACACTTTGAAGTTCATAAAGTTTTTGTCATTGACTTGTCAGTTGTGGCAGTATGTGTACATTTCAAGCTCTCTGCAGTGAGAGTAATGCACGTCAGCAGGGGTTGTTTTCTAAAGACAGCCACCCCCACACCATTGCATAGATGCCACATTAATTACAAAGCAGCTCACACTCTTGCACTGGTGTGGAGAAATGGTGAGCCTTGTGAGGACACGTAGTCAGACAGTCTGTTCAGATGGAATCTGCTTTTCGACATTCTGCCTTACGCTGATATTTTCACGAGTGTGGCATTTGGCGAGAACTCACCACTGGGCTCTACGTAGCGATCATGTCAGCCCCTTCCTACTCCACCACAATTGGCCAACTTAGCCAACTTGCCCCCCTCTCAGTAGGCTAGCCTGGGGAGAGGGGGTGGGTGCTGATAAATAAAGCAAGGCTTTAATACAGGATTTGAACTTTTGACTTTTTCAACCCAGGATACAGTCTTACCAGCTTTGAAAACAGGGGCTAACACATGGTTTCCCAGTGGTTTTCTATGGTGGGCTTGAGATGGCAGCTACTTTGGGATGAGTGCAAAGCAAACCCTTGACCTTGTCAGCTGTGCAGAAAAAAAAAACAAAAGGCAAAGAAAAAAGAGCACTTCATTCAAAGGCTGCCAAAAACCAAATACAGCAAACAGATTTTGCTGCAGTAGGGTCACCCAGTGGACCCTAGCAAGGACTTCTGTCCTAACCTTAGTCTAGATCACTTTTACATCTGCTAGAAAAACTAAACCTTCATCCTGCAACAATGATCAGGTACTAAGCATTAAAAGGTCATCTTACATAGGAATATGTGTGCCTTGTTATGTGACTCTCCAAACAGTGTGTTAGATATAATATATCCCTTTTTTGGGTGCCTTCCTATGGCCTACATACTCCTCTGATGTTCAGTGCCACTCATAAGCCAACATAAAGCATATCAAGTCAGGAGGGTGTGCTTTAGGTTTTAGATGACCTTTTTCAGAATGAGGAGAACTGGGAGTTCTTTTCTAGGCTGCCACTGAACCTCTCTTTAGGCTACTGAGTCTTTTTTCAGTCTATACATTGACCTTGACTTCTATCCTACACAACTCTGATTTCCCATTTTCTAGACTAGATTAATTGTCCATTACTCACATGTGGCCCTTGTAGGACTGTATTTGAATGAAGCTTCAGTTTCTCTCATCATTTGCCAAGGGTTTTCAAGCAGTTCTGTGCAAATGTGGGTCCAGGAAATGAGCAGAGTGGCTTCAGGATTATCTCTCTGTTATTTCCATCTGGCCCTGCAAGGAACCAGTAGCGTCAAGATTTGATGATCTACAGTTGAGCAGGGAACCCTGGCCCACTGGGGCTTGCAGTGTCTTTAGGTTTCTGAGGTACCTTTCAATTAGTAATTGATTTACACTGGAAAGCCAGGCAAGGTCATTTCCTCTTCAAATGACTGAAAAAAATTACATATTAAGTACAATGAAAACCAGATCACCATTCAGCCCTTGGTGTGGCAGAGGTCCTCACCTCTGACCATTAAAAAACTTTCTGGCCCTAGAATGAAACACATCAAGATAAAAATGTGAGATATGTGTGAAACACGTGGTTATAATTCTGCCCCCACTGAACTATTGCTCACCAGCACTGATCAATGGCTGTCGACTACGTGACTTGACACTTAGGTAGAAAAACCATTTCAACTATCATTCTGGAATGCTCACATCTTGGTATGATTTCCTATTTCAGCAACAGAAAGAAAAGAAATGTAGAAAGATGAAAGATGAAGAAATGTAAAGGCCAGTAATATAAATGTTGTAGTTTTCAAAAGTTTTGTTTTTACTATAGGTCATTGTAGTTTGCTTTTTTGCATACTGGAGGAAAAAAAAAACAGTTATATATGGCCCCTGCAGTACCGTTTGAATACTTTCCTGGAAACTATCAAATGAACACAACTCTGTTTCTTTATTACTTTGCAAATGCTTTTGCAAAACACATACAAGTACCCTTTTCATATTTGTTGTTCAGCATATTAAAGGAACGCTGGATTGAATCAATATATATCAGTCACACTTTAGTTGTTGGACTCTGGTTGAATTAAATGGGGTCTAATTGTTTCTGGTCAAGTGCATGAATTTTACAGCTATTTCATCTGCTACTGTATCAAGTAGACTCAGTATCTTAAGAGGTCATTTTTAAGAATCACTATTTCTGATTTTGAAAATAGATTTTTTTTTCAGGTTTTATACAGGTAATCCCTGATATATGCAGCCCCAGAATATTTTGCTATAGCACAGCTGAACTTTTAATACCAACTCCAGGTTTGCGCAATAGATGCCTGACTATAATGCACAACCATAACACTGTGCCAGAAATTAATCTGCAAGTCAAGAAGGTTCCTATTTCATGCAAGTAGATTGTTTCTGTACCACACTGCCTTGTGGCAAAAACACGATTAGTACGCCAGCCTGTAAGGCACATAGCTTGCTAACATCAGTTTCATGTTTTATGTTCCCTCACAGACGAGGTGGGTTACTTTGACACACGTCTTTATTCCATTTATTCAACATGTCATAAGACTGAAGACGAGCTGGAAAGCCCACACCTGCGCCCTACTGTCGCCCTTGTGTAACGCAGCGACAAGGGGTAGGATGTGCTCTACTGTGCACACTGCACCCTACTGTAGAAACATGCACATTAATGACAACATTACATTTTTTCTAATTAGGTAATTGGTCTTTACAGGGTTTATCACGCTGAAGTCATGGGTTGATAGTTATGCTTTTTCTGATAGGCTGGGAGCATGTTATTTATGTTTTTTTGCCCATTTAAAATAACAGCAAATAGACACTTGGTTATCAAAAAATTTGGTGCCTGACGCGTTTTCGCTGACAAATTAGATTTGGATGCCAAGGAATAACTGTTTGTGCATGTGTGTGTGGGCCCCCCCCCCTTTGTTCTGAGAACAGCCTAAATTCTTTGTGACATGGATTCATCAAGGTGCTGGAAACATTTCTTAGTGATTCTGCTCCATGCTGACATTATTGCATCATGTAATTTTGCACATTTGTCAGCTGGACATTCATGCTGCTAATCTGCCATTCTACTACATCAAAAAAGTTGTTCTATTGGATTTGGATCTAGTGACTGGGGAGCCACTGAAGATCCCTGAGCTCAGTGTCTTGTTCATCGAACCAGTTTGAGATGACTTGTGCTAATGACATGGCACATTATCTTGCGGGAAGATGGTAAATTGTGCTCCATTTGTGGTGGGGGCATTCAAATGCTGCTCAATTTGTATTAGAGGGTGCCATGTGGCCAAGAAAACATTCCTCACACCATCACACCACCAGCACCAGCGTTAACTGTTGAGACAAACAGATTGGGTCCATGTCTTCATGATGTTTACACTGAATTCTGACCCTCCCCTATCTGCATGTGGCAACAGAAATCAAGACTCATCAGACCAGGAAGCGTTTTTCCAACCTTCAACTGTCCACTGGAGCTTCAGCTCCCTATTCTTGGCTGACCGGACTGGAACCTGATGTGGTCATGTGCTGTTGTAGGATGGATACGCCTTTCTGTATATCTGGCACCAATATGAAAGCAAGATATTTTTTAATTGTTTCTTATGGAGAAAAAACAGCTACTGTGTAAGATTATGGGACAGCACATTTTCCGTACTATGTTAGCCTCTAGTATGGCTTGTAGTTACATCACTATTGTAAGAAAAGGACAGAAAATATTGGTTTGAAAAGAAGTTCAGAAGGTTCAAGTCCAAAATGTTTTTATGTATGTAAGATTATTAGTTCTGTCTGAAGTGACAACAAGTATAGCGTGTGAAACATGTTTTATTAGCTGGGTTTGAATGGAACATGTGAGTATCGGTTTCTTGACTGTGAAGTGCTCTTGGCCCTGGTTCACCAATCCGTCTGATCTCACCAGTTGTTTGTTGGTGTAAATGTCTCCCTCAAGCCATCATCTTATAATTTCAAGTTTGATAGGAACAGTAGGATGTTTCACAGAAAAATGATGCAAATGTGTGTAAAAGTGCTGGTAGGGCTCCTGGGATGAA
This sequence comes from Arapaima gigas, assembly GCA_900497675.1. NCBI lineage: Eukaryota > Metazoa > Chordata > Actinopteri > Osteoglossiformes > Osteoglossidae > Arapaima > Arapaima gigas. The sequence goes on along the minus strand of UFQX01000389.1, from coordinate 75,855 downwards.
AGTCGGTTCAGGCTGGATGTGGAGAGCTTGTGAGTGAAACATGGAGAACCAGAACCGTTTCACTCAAGACAAGTTACTTGCTAAAGATCCATACATAGGTGGATGTGTTTTTGCAGCTGTACATTCTATCCCAACCCAGTTCTTGTGCATACCATTCCCTCAAGACTTTTTCAGTTCTCTGAAGATTTATGAAGCATAGTGTTACGGTACAGATCATCAGACCGTCTCATTTAATTCAAATGGAATGTAAAAATCGATCACATATTCAGGTTAATAAGGAAGGAATTTAACATTTTTACCATACCAAATTATGATGATGATGTTCTCCAATGTACCGTACACCAAAAAAACAGATCAGAACCACAGCGGTAGATAGCAGGCATACATTACAGAGAGGGTAATCCAGGCTGTGAACGCTGGCTATGACTCACTGAAGAGGGAATGTCCTGGACTGATTTGCCTCTCTTATGAGTTAATGAAGTATTTCTGTTGGGTAACCTACTGTCTCTGCACCTCTTTTTCTACCTATGTGCCCCCTCCATAGCTGGTCACATTTGGTGAAGAATCTTAGCATTAGGGCTTTGGAGGACAGGAGGAACTTTTCCTGTTTTTGTTTTGTTTTTGGTTTTTGCATTCCTTGGTGATTTTGTTTATTGCTGGATTATTTTTTGATTTTGGGAGTTTTTATTTTTCAAAGGAAGAGAACAGTTAAACAGACTGCATGAGTAAGCCATTGGACCAGGAGGACCCAGGAGCAAGCAACCCCATCAAGCCCAGAAGAAACCTGAGAACATGGTTATAGAAAGTTATATCATGGGTATTTAGTGACACTGGACAAAGGCCCTGTTTTACTGAATCTTGCATCCAGGTGAAGTGGGATACCATATATATGAAGGACCCTTGGTGGAAAGGGCAAGAAAGGCAACAGCTGAACACACAGACTGCACCCAGATTGATCACCACCACCACCACCACCACCACTAACCATCCACCCACTGTTGTCAACTCCACCATCATGACTTACTAATTTCTATGTCTATAAGCTGAATTTCTGTTCGCTTTTCTATGTTTGTTCTTTATGTACAGCTTTGTTTTTCAAGCCACAGACTTGAAATTTGGTACACAAGTGCTTTTTACCTCATTAGGTTTTTTTGTATAGTTAAATACACACACACACACACACACACACACACACACACACACCAGGGAGGGGTAGGCTGCTACTGGAGGAAGGACCCGAACTTGCAACAGGGAGGAGTGACAGAGGGTTACAGGAAGGGCCTGAACTGCAAACAGAGAGGGGACGGAAATTATATGATACACATGGCACACTGCTCACATTACTAATGTAAGAGTAATGTAATGTAAGATTAATGTGAGAGTATAATTTTCTTTGTTATTAACATAGATAGTAAGGTTGCCTTCAATGAGCCTTTTTGACAGAATTAGATAATATCATTTCTACCTCCCCAAAGAACAGGTAGTCTGATCCAAATGGCCTCCTGATCAAGTTTTATAAAGTTTGTTGGGACTTTGTCAAGGATCTGCTGTTTGATACCCTGAAAGAATGTATTGAGCATGGAGAACTGGCTACAGCTATGCACAGGATCTCATTATACTAATGCCAAAAACCAATAAAGACATGAATTATTTAGACAACTGGAGACTTACCTATCACCTCAACTCTGATTATAAACTGTTGGCTGCTGTGTGCCAATAAACTCAAAAGTTGCATGAAAGACATTATCTCAGAGACACAGTCAGGCTTTATGAGAGGAAAGCAAATCTTCAATAAAATCTGCCTTGTTTTAGATTTGTTGGATTATTCTGAAATTGATAAAGAGGGATGCCCTCATTCTTCTTTGAGGCATTTGATACAGTGGAACACTGTTCTATCTTTGAAGCTTTAGATAAATTTAGATTTGGAGATAATTTTATTGCTGTTGTTAAAACCCTGCACAATGACATGAAAAGATGTGTGTCTCTTGCCCCAGTACCTTGCCTAGTTTCGATACCAGTAGAGGCATATGGCAGGGGCTTCCCATCTCCCCATCTCTCTTTTGGCTGCAAAATTGTTTTACTTATATATTGTGCACTTTGCTAATGTTAAATGAAACCAAATCAGAGGCCACACCTTGATCATAAGCCATCTGGCTGATGATACCTGCATTTTTCTGAAAGATCAGATTCAGGTCTGTCCCTTAATTCAGAATCTTGACATTTTCTCCAAAGCTTCCAATCTTATCATTAATACCAAAAAAGTGGAATAATATTTCTACAACAGTCTAATGTGTCTTCCATCTATCGTATCCAGGAAAAAACGTAGGTTAGATACCTTGGCATCACAGATCTGAGCCTGAAAAGGCCACTTTATATTTCAACCCCACACCAACCACCCCCTGGTATCAGCAGGCTATCCACCCCCAGAGGGGCCCAGTGGCTCTATATAGAGCTCATAGAGTAGGACAAAGGACACCCCTGCCTCACCCCACTCAACTGGCGCACCCACGCCCTGAGGGAAACGATGATGGAAAACTTGCTGCCTACCTCATAGTAGATCACCTGAACCCAACCCAAGATGTTGGGACCAAAGGCCAGCCTGCCTAACACTTGAAAGAGAAAGCGGCAGTCAACACGATCAGGTGTCTTTTCTTGGTCTACACTGACCGGTGCAAGAGGCACTTTCCTATCGTCAGCACAGGCACTTGCATCACGGATAAGAAGTAAATTCCATATTGCAGATCACCCAGGCACCCTACATGTCTGGTCAGAACGAACCAGGATGGCCATAACCTTCCTCAAGTGCTTGGTGAGAACCTTAGCAATGATCTTAACATGCGCACAGAGCTTGGTCAGGGGCTTCTAGTTGCTCATATCAGCCTCATCGCCTTTGTTGTGTAACAAGGATATGACCACCGAGTTCATGCTCTGAGTAAGTTCACCTCGGTGAAGCACCTCATGTACTTTAAGAAAATTGGCCAACAACATCCCAAAAGATGGTATAAAACTCCACTGGCAAGCCCTCCAACCCAGGAACTTCATGGCAGTTCGTTTTAGTTAGAACTTCAGAAAATTCCCTCAAAGTGATGGGCGTATCAGGTGGTTTCCGTCCTCCTCTGGGAGGTTAATCTGCAATTGCTGCAAAAATCCTCCTCAGTTGCTGGGTCCGTGTTCTTAATCATAAAAAGATTTTTGTAAAAATCAATAGCAATCTCCAGCATCCGGGCTGTATCCTTAAACGTTTTGCCCTGCTGGTTCCGGTGGGAGGTAAAACTGCCCTCCTGCCAGGTCTCCTTAAACTTACCAAAAAAACACAACATTTCTCATGTTTTGCCTCAACCTCTCACACTCTGGTACTAGTTAAAGAGGCTTTGCGGGCTACTTCTACTCTTAACAAGGTGCATTTTATGAAAAAGTGTATGATGAATATGTATGATGCCAGTGCTTAAAATTAAAGTTTTATGCAATAAAATAATTTTTAAAGAAAATATGAAAAATCAAACATTTGGCACTTGTACGCCCTCTGTTGTCTATTACGCCTCTCTGCCCTGTGTCCCAAATTGTTATTTAATAATTATAATTATAATTATAATAGATTTGTTTTCACTCTGACATTTAAGAGTCATTTTCTGATGATCAGTATCAAAAAAAACCAACTTAATTCCACTGTGATTCAATGTGGTAAAACAGTAAAACATAAAAATTCCAAGGAGGGTGAATTGGTTTTATAGGCACTGTAAATACATATTTCACATTTAAGGCAGAACCACAGACAAAATTCTTTTTCATGCATCCAGGAAAGAAATAAAAGGTGAAATGAGGTAGCAAGGTCAGCCAACTCGTCATCTTGATATTTAGTGGTGCCAGGTAGATTGTGACTGGATCATGTTTACTGTCCCAGAAATGATGAGGTAGGCAGGATGCTGAATACTAACCCTAACTCTGTCAGCTGTCATGCTATTAACAAGGAGCTGACAGGGACATTGGCTGCTACCCTGTGCTTATGATGAGTTCCTTTTCCTTTCACAGTCTGCATCTCTATGAACACACAGCGGTGAAGCAGAAAAAGAAATATTGCAAAAATAACCCCAGGCATAACACTGATGACTGCATACAGACTGAGAAATATGTCTGGGCACTGTAACAGTATCCATTGCACATATCTCATATGATAGTGGTTAAAATTATGTGGTAAGAACTATATTTACAGCTAGAGTCTATTAAAACTATAATCTGATTAAATAAATACCTTCACAAGACATCAGGGCCCGTGTGGGAATCACTTGCAGCCTGGGAGTTCTATGCTGCAGACCAGCCCTTAGTAGTACTGGCTACTGAAACATGAAGCTCTATAACTCATATGTGGTCATGAACCAACCAGTTAGGCTTGTGGCAAACAATAATGCATAAAAAGAAAACAAATAAACAGTGAATAATCAACTCATAATAAATCATTTGTAATCATCTCACACCTTAGCTCACACTGTCATTTTCTACAGAAATTATTCGCAAAGACTCTCCCACATTACAATAGTCCCCTCAGAAAGTTACTAGGTTCTGCCACCTTTTTTCATCTTATTATTGTTGAAGGACATAAGAATCTCTCTCAATCGTGCATAAAATCAATATGAATGGATGAGAATGAATGCTTGGGGGTGAGGTCCTCTTTCTGCTCTTTACAGACCTGTGTTTAGAAAATTGGTAAAAGTACTACTACAATAAGCCAAATGTACTAAAATATATATGGAAAAAATCCTGGCTTATTTTGTGAAATGAGGAAATAGGAGGGCTTAATGCATTATTGCATATCTCATTTCCATTTGCACTTTTAATAACACAGTGCACTTGTCCTGTTATTTGTTCTGCAATAATTCTCTAATACTATTATCTTCCAGCCACATGGTTTCAACTTAGGGGGCACTAATGGTGAGTGACATGTCTTCTTTTTGTGTATGATGTTATCCTTTTTGCTTCATCTGACCATGACCTTCAAGTCCTGCATCTGAACTGACAACCACTGCTCACTGGAAAACATGATGGTGGCAGAGCCCTGGTCTCTTACAAGTTCTGTTAATGGCTGCTTTGGGGCCCAGGTGAGCCTGAAGGTAAGCTGGTGGGCAGTTCTGCCCTGTAGGGAGAGGGTCACTGTGATGGACAGCTCCTGTTGCCCACCCCTGCTGAGCCCTAAATGGGCTTAATGATGATCAGGTGCAATGGACTATTAAGGCACACTATTTAAGCCGCTTGTCTGAGAACTGAGAGGAGCTGGAATTTTGGGGCAGTATGGTTGCTATATTTTGGAATTTGAGTTTTTACTGCTAAGAACATGGCTGTTTTGGTTCCTTTTGTTATTAAAGCCTTTTTGTTACATAATGTTGCTCTCTGGTGCTGTTTGTCCTTCCTCTGTGGCTGCCTCTGCTCCACAACTGGACGCAAAGGGTACAGGTGTGATTTAACCTCGTCTTTACATCACCAACACACACCCTGAGCTGGATTTTTGGCCACATTGGAACGAGCAGCTCAGCAGCTGTGAGGCACTGATGTTACCTGCTTATTAAAATGTATATCTTAAGTTAACATTAACCAAGTTGTGAAATTATTCAGGGTGATAATAACCGGTGTTCAGCCTTGGATCCTATGGATCCCAGCCAGGGATAAAAAACATCTTGTGACGCTAAGTAGAATGTGGCCTAAACTGATGTGATATTAACCAAGTTTGACTGCACTGGATAAATAACAGAAAATAACACCCCAATCCAAATAAATTAAAGAAAACTCAGGACAACTATCTAGTATCACAAGAGTAAAGATGTGAACAGTGCAGCAGGTCTGTAAGCAGAGTCTGGATCTGTGCAAGACGCAGTACATCCCTGTGCTATGAGCACCTGTCTTCCACTGGGGGTCAGCAAAGTAATTCTGTATTTTTACAGCTCTTATTGCATAACCGCTCTCTGTAAGTCTTCTCACTAAACCTCACAGATCTTATTTCCCTTTACTGTGCTTTGCAGTTTACAACAGCACAGTATTTGATTTCTCTGACTGTTGTCTCCTGGACCACAAACTTCAGAAACTCTGAAATAGTGTGTTCCTCTTTTATTACAACTTTTCCTTACTAAAAAAGAACGTTAGAACATTTTGATGCACCTCGCTAGACAATAGTAAATATTATAGGCCTGAATTTGGGACAAATTTATGCTGCTTTAATTAATTCACTGACAAAGAAAATGTATTTATTTCTTTGATTGCATTTCAAAATCACAAATTATTTTTTTCAGACCCTGTATATACAAAATAGTTTATAAAATCAAGTGGGCTACTTTATTTGCATTATACCAAAAGTATTTATTGATAGATTTTCTACATAGATGGGTTGTTTGCCTTAATCAGTTATGTTTAGGTTTCACATATCTGAGGAAATTAAATTATCTAAAAATCTGCATACAAATACTGACTCTTGGAACCCTTATATAGAAAGACAACATGAGGCAATATCAAGGCAAATAAAGTCCGGAAATGTTGTTCATCTGAATGAACCTTTTCCGCTCCAAAAGCAGCAATGGGAACAAAACATTAACTGTTTCAGTGTTGCAGCATATTTACAGTGCAGTTTGACCCCCTCATTCCCCCTTCATGCTCTGGTGACAAGTGCATTATCACAGTGTCCATTTGGCTAACTGAAGGCATGTCCTTGTCATACAAGCAGGAGGTGAAGGTCTGGAAAATGTCAGAGCTCAGAGCTCAAAAGCCTCCTGACCAAAAGGAAAGGAAAGGGCTGCAAGTCACTTGATACCATTTGCTGTTTGTATTTATTTCACCCTCTGCTCTTGATCAAAGAAATATTTATTGCAAACATCAGAACGAAACTAATTTATTATTTTGCAAGGCAATTTCCCTAATTTCACACCCTTTTTCCAGTCTGTCTCCAGAAGAGCTTTAAATAAATAAATAAATAACGTGTTACCAGCCCATTGGAAAACACCTGTATAACTATGAAGCCATGAGCTGAGCCGGTCAAACACTGTAAGCAGTAGTTACCGCATCAGAAAAGACTTAATTTGGTCATGAATGTCTGTTTATACTGTGGTGCAGTGTATACAGTACAGCACATCTCACAAGTAGAGTTTATGACAATATATACAGTATTATTTTATTACAGCACACTGTATATTACTGCACGGCATTTATTTGTAGATTTTTTTTGTTTATTTTAATTTTTATTTGCTTGTTTATTATGGATAAGCTTAGAAAAAAATTGTTAGAGCAGCGGTTTTCATTCAGATAATTTTCCAATTTTTAGGAGCTGTTATACCAAAAATTCAGATATAGAAGTTCCGTATAGTGCTGTATATGCTTATAATATTTGTAATTCGTATTTGAAAATATAGACTCTACATGGTCAGAAGTATGTAGACAAACACCACACCCATGGTTGCTGAATATATAGTTTCAAAACCATGGGCATAAATATGGAGTTGCTCCCTCCTTTGCTGCTGTAACAGCCTCCACTCTTCTGGGAAGACTTTCCATTACATTTTGGAACATGACTGTGGGGATTTGATCCCATTCAGACACAAGAACATCAGTGACGTCAGACACTAATGTTGGGTGATGGGGTCTGGCTCACAGTCAGCATTCCAGTTTATCCCAAAGGTGTTCAGTGGAGTTCAGGTCTGGCCTCTGCAGGCCAGTCAAGTTCTTCTGCACAAGACTCAGTAAACGATCCCTTTATGGGCTTGCTTTGTGCACAAGGACACTGTCATGCTGAAACAGAAGAGGGCCACCCTCCCCAGACTGCTGCTGCACGGTTGGAAGCTCACAGTTCTCTAGATTCTCAGTGTTTTTTGTTGGATTAGGAGTCCTCTTCACTGGAATTATGGGGCCTAAACCATGAAAAACAGCTTCAGACTGTCATTCCTTTATAGTTGGCAGTATGCATGCAGGTAGGTCGTGTTCTCCTGGCATCCACCAAACCCAGATTCATCCATCAGACTGACAGATGTTTTCTTGGCACACATTAGGCTCCTAATACCAACTGAGCAGCGGATGAATGCTACAGCCACAAATTAGCCACAATTCAAACATCCTCTAATGGCTACTTCCAGCAAGATAATGTGCCATGTCGCAAAGCACGAGTCACCTCAACCTGATTTCGTGAACATGACACTGAGTTCAACCGCCCCAGTCACTATATTTGAATCCAGTAGAGCACCTTTGGGATGTGGTAGAACGGCAGGTTGGCAGCATGAATGTGCAGCTGAAAATTGTGCAGCAATTAGGTGATGTAGTCATGTCAATATGGATCAGAACCCCTAAAGAATCTCTCTTTCCAGCACCTTGTTGAATCCATGCCACGAAGAATTCAGGCTGTTCTGTTCCTACTTGGTATTAGAACGATGTTTCTAATGAAGTGGCCAGTGAGTGCAGACCGCAGTTTCATTTCTGACAGTCTCCACATTTCATAAACTTGTCATAAATTAGTCATACTAAACCCACTCTAAATCACAGTAGACAGCTAGTTGTTCAACATATTTCCAGTTTGACATCATCCTGTCTTACAGCGCTAATAATAATAATAATAATAATAATAATAATTTGACTGGAAACTGAACACATTTTAAACAAAATTTACTGTGACATTTTAACAGCCAACTGATCTCAACTGCTCTGGGACAACTTTGCCATTCAGCTTTCAGTTTTTTCCACAGTTGCAGCAGACTTATGGGATTACAGACAGGGAACTGAACTGCTAATTACATGGAGGTAATTTGAGGAAATTTACATTTGTTTCATCACTCCGCCAGTTTTAAGGTGCTGTGTATTTGAGGTGCTGTTCAAAGGTTCAGCCAGCTGCCCACTGTTCTGTGGGGGCAGACCTCCATGCATCTAACTCAATCTCCACAGATGCCATATCACAAGCATGAGAGCTTTTCCTTTGACGTCAACATAATCTGTGCATTTGCTCCTTAATAGCTTTTATTTTCAGAGCTCAGCACTTGACAATAATGCAAGGCCAAGCAGAACAAATGTGCTTGTGTAACTGAGGACCAGCAAACCCTATAGACAGCCATGAATAAATCTCTCTAGAGCCGCAACCCATCCATATGAAATTCTTCTGTGTGTCTCGTCTAATCACTCACATGGGCTCCCTGCTACGTGACCTGAATTCATCCTTGTATGGGACTTACATAATTCCTCCATCAGAGAAACACAGCAACAGAAAGCTGCTCTAAATATCCACTGCCCCTGTTATATGAGTTATGCAATCAGCTTTGAAGTTCACAAAGGGTGGCGACATACAAGACAAAAGACTAATAGAGTGAAAAAAATCAATAAACGGCACCTCACAGAGGGTCGGCCAAGAACAAGCATTTCCATTTGGAAGGTACAGCATATAGAGTAATAAGATTTATTCCTTCCTTAACAGGAAAAATCAACATTTGTAATACATAGTAAAACCCACGATAGAGTGCTCAGCAATAAGACAAATTTGGATATAACATGGTTGGTGTGGTGTTTGAGCCGTTTCTGTCCTCCGGCACCCTTTCCAATCTTCAGCATCTCCCTGACTATGACAAATGTACATGATTTACTGCAGACAATGTACATTTGGGTAAAAGTTTCTATTAGCATTATTAGTATTGTGGTGGTGGCAGGCAGAACCATAGCTCACCCATAAAGCACTGCAGCTGCATATTTCTAAATAGTTGTGTTTAACCAGCTGTGGGGTGTTATAGGGGAACTGCTGACTCTCTCTGTGTTCATTGCATTTTCAAGAGCATTTTGGGGGGAGCATGTCATTGTGGTCTGTGTTTAAACATGTTGCAGAGAAACAAAGCTCACGTTCCTACAGTCCTGCCCCCGGAGTTCTTCTTCTGTAATGCTGATGACAGCACGGTCAGTGCAGGTTTGCCTTATTTCCACAGTTAACAATTCACAGTAAAAGTTTAAGTTCATTTGTATTATTATTTTGAGCTTATGAAAACTGTGATGTGACGTGACAACAGGTCAACACACAAACTATTTGTGCTGGAAACAAGCCCCAAAAGGCTCTGTTTGACTGTCTGGTGAAATACATCTGATGAATATATAACTGATTCTAGTTCTTAGTGGAACACAGAATTTTTTTTTATTCACAAACTGCAACAACAAACTCCCCATGGTTGAATCATTTCTGGGCCTGAAATGTATTAACACTCCAGCATCAAGGGAGTTCCATTTTCTACTCATTTCTACTCATAGATAGACTTTGTGAGGTTTAGGTCCCTCGCCCTTGTTTTCTCACTCTAATCATCGGTGATGCAGCACCTCTAATTGTCAGTCACTGCAATATCCGATGAAAAATCATTTCTAAAGCGGAAATTTGATTCAGGGACGCTGAGAAGCCTTTGGATTTTTCCTATTATTTAAAAAGCATAAAGATATTGCTTTAGAAAGTTGTAATGTTGCTACTAACAGTAATTGTTGTAAAATTTTTCTGTGAAATTGTCTAGTTGATTGTGGTTGCATTTTTAATGGGTGACTATTCATAAAATCCATCAGTGTCTCCTATGTCAATGCGTGTGCAGAGCTTGCGTGGTGTCAACGCTGTGTGTATAGTGAGAAAGTCCATCAGCATCTTCACTTATGCTCTGCGTGTGATGTAACTATGTGCTGTTTATGAGGTCACTACTGCTGCTTCTCCAAGCCTTGTCAGAGGCCAAATTTAAAATGTTCAAAATAGTAAGTGGTCTTTATGGAGTTTAATGAACTTGACTATGAGAAAATTTCACTTAGGATGGGAAGTACCACTGCGTCAAATTTCAAGTATGTGAGTTGAAAAACAAAGCTGTGCATAAAGAACAAAGAAAGACAGACAAACAGAGACTGAGCTTTATAGAGAGATTATGAAACAAGAATTAAGAGATAAATTCAAAAGTAGTTGTCCAAAACTGAGCAATGACTCAAACCATTAGCCTATTTATTTTGTATTTTATTTCCAAGGAAGAGTATTTTTTTGATACTATAATAGGCCCTGAAAAACCAAACAAATAAAAAAATTCATGGAATGCCAGGAATGGAATATTTATTAATTATGTTTTTAGATAGAAACATGGAAAATGATTTTTTTCTTTGGTCTTTTTGCTTGTTAAAGATAGTTAATGTTTTAGTCTGCTTTCAGAGATTAATTATCACACCATGTAGTAACCTATTATCCCCTTATGGATGTATACCTGAGTCTGAGTCTGTTTTTTAATAACACACAGCATTTATTCACAAACCAGCAGTGTGACTGAGGTCACAAGACCATGATGTTTCCCCATGTGAAGGACAGAACCTGCTAGAAGGCGGCTCCAGACCTTTCCATTATGCAAGGCTCCACAGATGAATACTGCTGTCAGACCGATCAGTGTCTAACAGGACAAGTAACTACGGCTTCCTGAAGCTGCATTCCACTAGATCATGGCAATGAGTGAACTGAGCCACACACTACATGTCGGCAGAAAATCCTCCAGGACCTGCTTATACACAACACCTTCAAAGGATGTACATTTTTAGTTGCATTACTATTTGCTTAAATATTTCTGAATTTTCAGTGTTATAGTGCTTAATCTTGTTTTCAATCTGCTTTCGTACACATTACAGCACAAAACACCAGTTAACAAGGCAGAGAATGTGGAACTACTTTAAGAACATTTTATGTCATCTTTAAGCAAGTGATATGTTTCATATCTAGTTTGCAGGACCTAGACCAAGTGGTTTGAAATGAGCATGGAAGTATAGGCGCCCCAGCTCTCCACTGTAGGGAGTCTCCTGCTCCTGGGTGGCTGCCAGGAAAAATGTGTTTTAGTACATAGTGTACAATCCAGGCCCTCAGACCCAGGGAGAGCCGAGCTCAACCGTCAGGCATGTGGAACACTGGCAAAGGCCAGTCTTCCTTCCTCAGGGGCCTGAGACAAACCTCAGCTACTGGGCTTGAATTTGCCCCAAAGAGCAATACCACCATGACAAAAATTAAGTGATTTGGCTGAAAGGATAGAATTGGAGCAAAAAGGATGGGGTTGGAGGAGCAGACAGCCCACAAAGACATAAAAACACATTATAGTATCTGTGCATTGAGGGAAAAGGTACATGTAAGGATTTTAGGCTTTTGTTACATTTCATTATTCTTCCAAGTCAAATAAATTCCTAAGGTCGAGGACATGAATAAATAAAGGCTAAGGACAAACTCGTATATCCTGCACAGAAAAATTTAGGAATGATCAATGTCAACAGAACAGTGTATTATTGTACGGAAAGTTGAAGGTCCTTGCACGCCAAATCCATATCATTTACTTGTAAAAGCCCAAGTAAAAATTTAAAACCTTGATATAATACCCCATAGAGGTGATTTATTGCTGGAAGGAGTTCTGGTATTAAATGATAACCTTGGGTAGCCAGTGACATCTACCACAGTAATTTCACCTCATCAGTTACCTACCCCCCCCATTTTGAGAATGCATGCAGGATTCCCACTGGATGGAATGCCAACCAGTTAGAGGAACATACATGCTCAGATTGCATGTTCTCTCATGTGATATTGCCTAACATTATAGTGTGCATTCAAGGGCATAACAACCCAGCCCACCTCAATCTAACAGCATTTGGACACAAATCCAGTTCAGGACTTTGTCACTTGTGGCTTAATCTTCAGATCCTGTAAGCATTAAAATACTGTCTGAATGGTAATCCTGAAAAATAAAAGCGGAATCATTTACTGGTTCTTTAATAGTTGACTAGAACCAGCGGTTCACAGTTATCAGACCCTCAGTTAGAATTACTGATGCAGCTATTAGTTTAGGCACAGGTTCGAGTCCAGCTCAGGCAGGGTGGAGTTTGTACATTCTCTCCATGTCCATGCGGGTTTCCTCCGGATACTCTGGTTTCCTTCCACTGTCCAAACACAATGCTTTTCGGTTAATTTGCAACTCTAAATTGCTAGTGGTGTGAGAATGAATGTTTGACTACCCTGCTACTGACTGGTGTCATATCCTGGGGGTACCTCACCTTGTCTCGCCTTGTCTCACCCAATTCCCACTGATTCTGGGACAGACTGCAGTGACCTTGATAAGTACAAGCAGTTAAAGTGTGGTATTAATTTAAAAAGTTATTTTTCTAGCTTAAGTTTAGTGTTTAAAACTGATGCTGCTGACACATAGTTATGATAACATTAGCTAGTCAGCAGTTTTATGTAACGTGATCTAGAGCTGTAGCCATCTGCAAAGCTGTGACATACATGGGGGCAGTACATAGAGCAGCAGTGAAAACCATGGACTTTAAACTTGCAGATTAAATCCCTATATCCTGATGGAGGAATCATAAGCAAGGTTTTTATCTTGGGCAAAAATTTTCAGTAAAAATAACTTTAGTAAAAGTACAGCTGCATAAATGGGATAAATACTGAAAATTACCTTGTGTAAGCAATTAGATAATATCATTAATAATGGGCTCTAGGCTCACAATACTTCTGGGTTTGACCAGAGCCAGCTCTCCACTTCATTTATTCTGGTCATTTATTCTTTTAAGTATTTGCATTTGTGTGTACAATACTTTGTGGATATGAGACTCTGTTACTGAGTGGCACAAATTAAACAAAGAACTAATTGGTTCCATGTCATGCCAGGCTCTCAATAGGTCATCATGGAGTCAGTTGTGAGTTATCCATGACACTTTATCTTTCATTCAGAAATTTTACAAGGTTAACGTCCATCTCTTTGGTCTCCTGTTGCTCTCAGCTTAGATGTTACCCCAAATATTGGTCAAATCAGACTCCAGAAATAGTTGGTTAAAGGATTCTTGGACATATACTTATTTTCTCACCTAACAATGTTAAGGTTTAAACATCTGAAAATTAAATTTGATACACCAAATACAGACTATGAATATCTATATGACTTCAGACAAGAAGAATAAACTTCAGACAGAACTAACCAGAGTAGAGAAACACATCATTGATGTAAACACTTCCAGGGGCTTATTTTTTTACATTTTGTTCCATTTTGACATGTGTTAGCAATTACTGCTACAATGCTCTGAAGGAGACATGGGAACATGACACTTATGTGTCTTTCAGTGATCGTGAATGTTCATCTATATCTGCTAAAGTTTTCCCTACCTGCACCACCTTGTACATCCAAGAGCAAAACTTCAGGTTCATTTGCACTATGTATTGTTCCCCAGTGCCTTTTCATAGGATGTTCTTGGCAACATTGCTGCTGTATTTGAAATGTAAAGTCATCCTGAGCACCATTGTAAATCTATTCTGGGAATGTGATAAAATACAAGTTTACTGAAAGGGAGTTCACTCAACCATGGAAACTCCTTTGATGTAAATCTTTTTTCTTGTTGAACCACAAATTCTCCCATATTCTCTTTTTGATGCAGCCTTGGACTGTACAATGTTTACTTGGTAATAAAATGTATTTTAATGCTTTGGTCTAAAACTGAAATTCCCTCTAAATATACGGATGTTTGAAGTATTAAAATTTTTCAACTGAAAAAATTTACTTTTGCGCTGCATGATAATTCAAAGCAATCTTGGAGTGTATGGACACCCTTCTGGAACATATTAGAAAGTGCTGCGTGATCATACCTATGACATCCTGGAACCATCTGACCCTAACTCCCTGCTCTAGGGAATTGGATACGTGTGCATCTCTTGGTCTACTGCCTCTGCCTGTCAATTGCTGTGACCTAATGCCACTAACAGTCTAACTAAAAATATGCATCTTTGTGCGTATGCATGTATGTGGGAGGCAGAAGGCCCCTATTGGAAGAAGCAGATTATGCAAGTTTCATTTATGTTTTCTGTGGAAACCATGCCTGACTGTGGGGTGACATATCATAACCAGTGGGAGCAGCTTGTGCTATAAATAGGCCAAGTGTGTAGCAGACCTCTTTCCATGTTTGGTCCCCTGAGGGTTTGCTTTTGAACAACACAGCCTACAGCAGTCTGCTGAATGCAGCTAGAACTGGCAATGAGGGTTGTGAAGGATCAGTTCACTTCTCTACACAGCAGTGTGCACCAAACTCTTAGTTACCTTATGGTTAATGAGTCCAAAGTTACCAGACTGATAAAACAGTTTCAGTAATAACATGACTTCATCACACAGTTATCACACAGCTCTCTAAAATGGTACTTAAGGTCATAAGCATTAATGTGGGTTTTAATTTACAAGAAGGAAAAGCCAAATATTAACTCACAGCTATAGACATTTGCTTATTCGTAGCTTAAACTGACCATTAAATATGAAGTTATTACCTTAAGTTTTTGGATTATTTATAATTTCACTTTATAAAATCAAACCGGTACATAAGCTAATTACTATAGCTTGAAGAAAGTTAACAAAATATTTAATTTTTTTTATTAAAGCAGATGGTTTTCAAGGTACAATATTTTTCACTGGACAGTAAGGACAGTAAGGAGTGGTCGCAATGAATTGCTTGAATGATTCAGAATCAACCTGGAGAAAATGTTGCTGTTGATGACTTTGCAGCTGTGACCGTAAACTGTTTAGGTACAATGCAGCACAACTGATGTGTTTCTGAAACCAAAAAACTGGGTTCACCCTTCATGACAGTGAGAAGTGAGAAGATCCTGGACAGCCTCAGAACACGGCTGATACACCTACAGACAACGAAGAGTCGGTTGAGGTGGTTTGGATGTGCTAAACAGAGTCATACTAGGCACATTCCAATGGGAGGAGACCCTGGGGCAGACCCAGGATATGTTTGAGAGATTACATCAGACAGAACCAATTTGATAAATAAAGTTAAGGGATTTAGACAATGATACTTTGGTCCCCTCCAGAAAGAATTTCCCACCTCCAGCATATTTTTACATCAGTAACAAACCTCTCCGGCTGTTTTGTTACAGCAAAAACACAGCAGTTTTTGAAAATTTCTGCACTCTTGTGGAGAGAATTTAAAAGGATTCACCACAGTGGCTTAAAAGAACCATTTTATTTACAACCAGCATACATGCAGCTTTCTTACACAAACAAATCCTAAAAATGTATTATTGTGTTAAGCTACATCTTTACCATATTAACCCATGTAGCACAGCACTTAGTAAATACCACTACACAGTCTGGATGAGATTTTGGGGACATCCTGTGTTTGGTCAGTGCATCTTGTAGCTTACGATGGACACAATAGCAGCCTACGTGAATCACAGCAAGCCAGCTGCATGAAGAGACTCATTGTGTAAAGAGCAAGATGTTTTCCTCATCTTTGTGCAGGTACAACTTTTCATTGCAAAGGTAGAAATTCAGAATCCCACCCACCTATTTAAGCAGCAATCCAAATGTGTTGTACTATGGGAAGTCGTTTTTCTCTGGTTCTCTTTTATTTATTCACTGTTATGCAACTGCATTCATCCTGTGACATCTCCTAGACTGAAAATGCACTGAGCTATCCTGTGGTAGTCTTTTTATTACATGGGTTTACAATATGGTTTCACTGATATTCAATTCAATTCAATTTATTTTTATACAGTGCTTATCACACAATGACTCAGAGCACTGAACAGCAGATTAAAACAGATATAGCAGGTATAAAGTGAGGCTGTACGTAAGCGGTAATACATTTAATAACAAGAACAACTATACAGGGTGTAAGTGCAGCACAGTAACCCTTCAAAGAGGAAACTGAGGAAAGGTAAAGAAAAAACTCCCAACCAGGATAAGGCGAGGGAGAAAAATAAACCTCTATGTGTCCAGGTGCCCAATTACCTGGTAATTAGATAACTGGTCTTTAAAGTGTTCTCTCTCATGCTGAAAAAGTTATTTTACATTGTTAGGGATATTTTGGGAAAATTAACTGTTGCTTTCTCAGATCATCCCGGAACGAATTACAGTTGTCCCCAGAAGAAATAATGGAAATAGCTCCCCAATATCCCCAATAAGTTTGCAGTATTTGAGGCATTTATAGGAATCAATTATTCTCTGCTGCTAAGTGTGTGATATTGTTCAAAATAACCAACTGCACTGGTGTATGGGTAAGGCACACTCCAATAAGTACTGCACTGATGACACTAATGTTTTGCTCTGTCGCTACAGACGCGTCAGGATTATATTTTTTTCTTCATATGTGGCTGGAAAGTTCACCCAGACTGTTGTGCAGTGCCCCATGACATGGCCTGCCTCACTTTGCTAGTTCAGCAGCCAGACACTCAGAAAGAAACCCATCAACAAGTGTCATTCTGAAATTTGCAGGACTCACTTAGTCTATTTGTGATCTCTGTTTCACACCCAGAGACATTGTTCTGCTTTCTGTGCTACTATTATGTATCTACCTTGTCTTGTGTCTACAATGCATTTGTCTCTTTCTGTACACTTATGACGAGTGTTGCAGTTGCAGCAACGCAACACATGCCATCTGATTGTTAAATTAAAATGCACACTTTTATTAACTTTTAACATTAGTTACAGCCCAAAAAACCCTTGTTGGGGAATTTTGTGAACAACCACCTTCAACTCCTTATGTTGAAAATAACCTCGAAAGAATTAACTTTACAAAGATACATCTTCCAGGTTCCAAGAATTTACAAGACCTCTCATAGTCCAAAGCCAGACGCTATTCTGCTGGTTTCTTGTTTCTCGGGCCCAATCAAATAGACTCTGATGGACGACCTTCTGCAGGCCCAGCCTAAGGACCAAGGACCAACAGTAAAAACTCAGGGAAAAGAGTATGTACAGACTTCACTGTGACATCAGCTACTGCAATGGACTCATAAGACACCCCCACTGCTTGGGATCCAAGAATAAACACAAATCTACACTGAATTTTATAGAGGTTTTCGTAGCCAATTATGCAAAGGAACATTGGAGACTTTGTCCTAGCCTGAACTAACTGTGTTCAAGCTAATGTCCACATACAACCACTCACTGGACTTCTGCTTGGATTTCTTCTTATCAGTCCCCAAATGGCTATGGTCCCATATAACCATAGACTTCCTGGTAGACTTGCAAAGATCCAAGCAAAATAATACCATCCTGGTGGTTATTGATGGGTTCTCCAATGCAAGTTGTCTGATACTAATAAAGGACCCAGCCACAACTCTGGAAAGCAGTGAAACATTTTTTCCTCTACAGTTTCCCAGAGGACATTTTAAGAAGTTATTTGGCAGTGAATGTTGCAGAATTTTGAAAAGATTTTCCCTGCTAATTTGATTTGATTTTGTTCTGCTACATGTTTGCAATTGTCCTCATCCTACCTGTTCATTCTATGTTTGGTGTCTTTCCTTGTCCCCCAGATCCTCAACCCCCCCATGTCTTCAAGTCTTCATGCCAAGCCTTTGTCTTCCTGTTTCCAAGTCACCTATTGTTTCAATGTACCGACGTAGACAAGTCCTCATAACACTCCTGTTTCACTTCCTGCACTATTCCATTGTAAATAAACTCCTGCACATGAGACTATATTATCACCCATCCCCATGAACATGAAAATTTTTTGTTCTTCATAGAGACTTTATGAAATTTTTTTTTACCAGAACGCTTTGTATACCAGTGGAGAACATATCGATTTAAATATGCAGCTTAAAACTAAACTCACTAGCCTTTGAACATATTGTACACAATCTATGAAGTTCTATATCTGTTTATTTGTTCTTTATATACGGCTTAGTTTTTCAAGCTACAGACTTGAAAATTGTCCCACAGGTATTTCTCAGCCTAAATGAGGTTTTTGCATAGTCAAACACAACGCACACAAAGACATGGTGTTAAGCACACTAGCTACAGTTCCCAGCTAATTTGTGAAAATGAAGACATACTGGCCACTTCTCTCACTTTCCCTCACTCATACAGATACACACACACACACACACACACACACACACACACACACAATCTACATTACACACGGGAGTATGCTGGAGGAATAACACAAACTGGTGACAGGGAGAAGTGTGCTACATTAAGGACCTGAACTGATGACAGGGCGGGATATGGGATCAAACATGACACACGCTGTGTTGCACACGTTACTAATCCAAGGGTAATAAAGGTTGGTGATATATATTTTGCAATTTTTTTCTTTTCCATTTTTCCACTGGACTATGACTGGTGTGTCTGTGGCATCTGCCTGTTTAATATTTCTAACAGTACTTATCTACTAAATGTTTCCACTTAAAGAATAACAGTTTGGTGATGTATAATGTGTTTTTACTACTTACCTTTCCATTTTCTACCCAGATGGAACTGAGTGTCTTGGCTAGTATTTAATAATTAAAATGCGGAAGCAACAGTGGATTCTCTAAAGTATTATAAGGGTGCTGTGAAATGATGTAAAAAATCCATTATCTACTGAAATAAAGATCTGCAGCTGGGTGAAGAGATGTTTTGAAAATCTTCGTTTTGATACAGTGAGAGCTATTTTTTCTATTTTTAATTTTAGAAATGTATACTTTTTTTGTAAGGAAATGTTTTCTATCTGTTTCAACTGAATAATCTTTTTCACATTCTATGGGGGGGTTTTCACAGTTCTTGGTAAAATTTCCTTATATGGTATGTTAATAGTCTGTTTCTAAATCCATCCCCAGTTGATTGTAAATATCATTTTGTTGTAAAACTAAATCAAGTCATGTCCTTTGTCTCCAGATTCTTAAAAGGAAGTTAAAGAAAAATTTTTTGGGAGTCTGTCTACATGTCCCCCTGTTTACTCGTCACTAGAGGGTACTTAATGCTCATTGGTCTGGTCTGCTACTTGACGTTTCCCGCTTTCACACATTTCACACCAAGAAAGAGCTTCACACCCAGAAAGGCTGAATTCCACCATACTGTGGTCTTCCTCTTGTACAAGATACATAGTGTTAAACTCCTGTTTTTTGCTGTATAATTAAGGAATAAATTAGAATGGTTTGGCTTGTTTCTCATCGACAATTAAATTCTTTCAAATTTATTGTTTTATCTTTTCATACTACACATATACAGTATATAAATACACTACACATACAAGATGTTTCAGTTGGGGAACATTTGGTGGGGGGGGGGGGGG